>JAJJMB010017331.1:1461616-1558425 GCA_023531105.1 Papaver atlanticum
CCTGCCCGCGGCAAATCAAGAGGGCGTCAGATCGTTTTCCCAAACTATGGCGAACACGTTATTCCAATGCCCTAATTTGGGTTGCGACAGCATACAACTATCGTAAATCATCACATCCATCCAACTTAGCCAGCCAAGTTGGACGGCCTAGATCGTATCCCGCACGATTAAAGAGATGCCAATGCGTTCACCGCCAGCCTAATTTCATTCCCGGTCAATCGACTTGCTCATGGGAAGTCAATGACGCATCAAACTGTTCGATTGAACTAGGGTGGACGCGGCCGTTTTAAAACCCTAATTTATATTTGCGGCAGTATGCTACTGTCGCAAATCGATCATGACCACCCATCTTCGCCATCCAAATCGAGTGGCTTAGATCTAATTTTAGATGGCCTAGGAGATACCAGCGTGCTCACAAGCGGCCCGTCTTTACACATGGTCGATCGGCCTGTTCAAATCAGCGCCCAGCGCTTTGATTCGATGAGCCAAACTAGGGTTGGCCGCACGGATTCCAAACCCTAAATGAACGACAGCAAGCAGCTGCCATAAAACCATCTCGTCCGTACAACTTTGCTAGCTTGGTCGGACGGCTTAGATCGTATACTAGATGATCGATGGGGTGCCGCTATGATCACCGGCCACCCCCCTCTCGTAAGGAGCATTCGACCGAGCTATAACTCTCCCGTGCGATCCTAAATGATCGCCCAAAGATGGCCCTTCGCGCTTCTTCTACATCAGTCATTAACTGCCGCAAATCGTCTCGGCCACTTGGCTAGCCAATTTGAGCGATCCAGATCTAATTTAGATCAACCGGTAGGATTTTAGAATGGCTACCATCCGTCACTCGCCTACAGGGAGCGATCGACCAAGCAGTAGCTCACCCCTAGAGCTACCAAACGATCGCCCAAAGTTGTCCGGTCACGCTCCTCTTTTTAAGACGATTGACTCGCGACTAATTTAGACAATCTCTAAGACAACGATGCTCCATGCACATCGATTATTTTGAGCTGCTTGCTTAAAAGCGATGCTTTACGTGCATCGAGTACATACAATATTTTATGAATATCGGCTTCACAAATAACTTAGTTATTTAACCTAATAGAGAAACGTGTTATTCTGTGCGGCAAGTCCCACGACTTGACTCATTTACTCGAGACATCAAACATGTCACAAACTGAGGGATGCTCACTGGGATATTAGTCTGGCGGTTTACAGCGTGCGGCGTGCAACGCGCCCACTACGAGAAAGTGTCAGGAAAGGACGGACGGTTAACAACGATGAGAGTAGTGGGTGAAGGTGTGACCAGTCTTCCCTCATAATGGAAACGTGATGATCACCACCTCTTACACAACCCCACTACTCCACTACTTAATCTCCCCCACCTCCTACTAGGTCAGGGTGCGCTCAATGACTTGTATAAATAGGTTTTCAATCTATTTCGACAATAACAACAGAAGTGTTATCAACACAAGTATCCATAAACCATATTCTGATGCAAGTCATAAAACAGCCACACTTTCATAATTCAACATTCTGATCTCAAACACCTTCTTCGCTTCCCTCCCTAAGATCAACCCTTCTCCTTCACTTTGTGACCGATTGAATCTGGAACGGCCATTTCTTGGTTTAGGCCAGAGTCTTACAGATTGATCTCTCGAATCTAAAAGTACTCCCATGCAGTGCATTTGTTTAGGGTTTGAATTCGTTTCTCATCAACACGCCCAAATTCACCAAAAACAGCAGAATCAGTTTTTACCCCAAAACACATAGTTATCTTTTTATTTGTTTTAATCTTGTCTTTATAGTATAGTCATCCACATCCTTGTCGTATCGACAACCCATTTGTCTCTTAATTAGTAGAAGTAGAACTTATAAGTTTTTATTCACCAATCCAACTCCCCGTAGGATCGACCCGTATTTGCCGTTATTTATTTTCTAGACACCGTGCGCTTGCGGTATATAATCGTAGGTTTTTAAGCCTACCACTTAACTTTAGCACTTTGCAGTTATTTCTGGAAGTAATTTATTTATCGTAATTACTTGAAGCTTAATTGTTCAAACACTTCAAACTATTGAAACAACCTCAATGCAAGTAGAATTCTAACTACTAAAGAAACAGACCTTCTGTATCTCAGGAAAGAACTTAAACTTAGCAGTATTGAGAATTACTTGGGTTGCGAGAAATCAATGCTTACAACACAACCTTTCCTTGATCGATTACTATATACTGTTTACAGTTGGGAGTTCTTATTTTCCTAACCGTAAATCAGCTTTTACGGCTGGGAAAATAGCAATTCTGATTTAAGAATACCTATAGAAATACATAAATCAAACAATCAAACATGTATGCCCGCTTGGAACATGCCATATATCCATGAGATATCACAGTGGTGTACAACTATGTACACTCCTATAGAAATCTAACAAAAAACAACATGCATGCCCACAAAGCGGTCCATATATATCCTTAAGATATCATAAAGATGTACAAATATGTACACTCCTACAACAAAACTAATTAAACATGCACAACCACAAAATAGTCCAATATATCCCTGAAACGGCACAAAGGTGTAGATCTGTACACTACTACAATTAATCTAAGAAAACAAAAATTCATGCCCACATAACAATCCAATATATCCTGAAATAACATACTGGTGTACAAATCTGTACAATATCACAACAAATCTAAGAAAAGAAAAATCCATTTCCACAAAGAAGGCCAATATATCCCTGAAACGACATATTGGTGTACAAATCTATACATTAGTACAACAAATCTAAGAAAAACAAACTTCGTATTCACAGAGAAGGTATATATCCCTCAAACAATATACCAGTGTACAAATTTGTACACCACCACAACAAATCTGAGTAAAAAAAAATTCTTACACACTGAACAAGCTAAGAAATCCCTGTAACAGCATACCGGTGTACAAATTTGTAAACTACCACAATAAATCTGAGAAAAACAAAACCCATACACACTGAACAAGCCAATATACGAAAGTAGCAGATGATCTCACCTTTTGCTACTTGAATATATGTTGAATCTTCTGTTTGTTGTTGTTTTGTTTTCTTTCAAGGTCTTGGTTTCTTTACAATCGCTGATTTCTGTTTGAAGATGAATTTGGACTTTGTGCTACTTGAATAGATATTGAATCTTTTGTTTGTTGTCGTTGTCTTCTCTCTGAAGCTCTTGATTTATTTGCAATCACTGATTTCAGTTTAGATATGATGCATTTGGATTATTTTGTTGTTGCTTGTTCTTCGCCATGATGTTACTGCTACTGTATTGTTCATCAATGACTTTTGATGATGAAGATTTTTCTTCTATTTTATGATGACTTTGGTTTTTTCTTAGTTAGGGTTTTGATATTTTTTTGTGTCGATTTTTTCTCTCGTTTAAATGGTTTGTTTTGATTTATTTCTGTTATTTGTTTTTTCCGTTTTTTTCCCCAGTTTTTATTCAGGTAAAGGAGATGATTAATGTTGCGCCTCCTCATTCAATATGTCAACTACGGTAATGTGCATTACGAAACTGTTCGAAAGATAATAATGTCTCTGTCTCTTTTTAAATAACTAGTGGACTAGTCTGTACCTATTTGACTCCATGTGGACTAACTAGTATTTTTTGATGGTATTTGGACTAAACTGTATTTCCACTAAAAATATGATTAATGGCGTGTTATGGCCTGATTAGCCCTGATTAAGCTGGTTGGAATGCTATTATATTTTTATTCGTCGTTTTATTGTTTTAGATCATGGTCTGGACATTTGTGTTCAGCAAACATTGGATCTATACGATTCTATTATTATTTATTGTATTCATAGCGTCACAGAGACTCACGCCATAAAATTCCAACATTGGATCTCTATTCAGTAGACCCATTTTGTTGTCCATCATTTTTAACTTATCTCTAAAATTCTTTAACTTTTGGTCTTTGAAAATTAAATACATATGTGCTGGTGCTATGTTTCGTCCTTACATTAGATTATAGTTTAAACTTCCTACTAAACTTTAAATTTTAAGACTCTTTTATACTGTTTTAGATGTAATATTTTCTTGATTCGGTTTGAAAATGTAGATCATTGCAAGTTTGCTTTGGGAAACCTCTGTATCATCTGACCATGAAAAGAAAAAAAAACCCTCTGTATCGAGGTTACGTTGCTTTGCAAGGAACGATTGCATGCAAAGAAAAACATTTTGGGTAAAAAATCATTCCTCACTTAACTTTGGATTCACAGCCTCTTTTTGCATTTCCGGAGAAGCAAGAATACTGGTCTTAATAAGTTGATCTCGCCCAAGCTGGCACATTAAAATTTGCAACAAAAATTCGGTAGCTTCAACTGCTGCATCTTCCATAAGCTAATAATATTGTCACTTGCCATTATTATTTATCAAGTCAGCTATCACATTGTTGATAGTTGTTCCAATACAATATATCAGAGAATATATATTTTTTCAATTTTTTTTGTTCGAAATAATTGACAAATGAATTTAGTGTGCATGCTGTTCAGACATTATTATCGACTAATTTGTTTATTAGCAGAATCGGGTGGATAGCAAAATAATGATTTGTATTAATCTTAGTGATTAAAATAACAAAAATTTGATTTGGATAAATCTATACACATCATAATAATATTAATTATTTATTTTCTATTTGAGTATTTGTTAAATAGACCAATTAACCACCAGATTACACATTGTAGAGCCATCTTGTCAATGATTAACGTGGAAAAAGGATATATGATTAGCTTTGATTTGTTGAAAGTGCTTTCTCTCCTTTAGTTTTGTAGGTCCATTAAAATATAAGTGATGTTTCCACCGAATCATATATTGTCCCCATGAGAAGTGCCTTTACAATGAACGCCGCAGGTTGCATGTTTTCTGACTGCATACCTCTTTTGTACATCTTGAAAGCGAGGTGGGATGTATATTGTGTCTTTGAAATTTCTAATCATACAAACTCCAAACCAATTTGAGAAGTTTTCACTTGGATTAAATTTCTAATCATACCACATGCTAGGCTTGCTTTTTACTGTGCCGATTTACTGTGCTATCGGCACATCGGGATAAATTTTACACCTCTAGTGGTATCTAATGTGTCCACTACAACAATGTATTAGTAAGTCAAAAAGTCAAATTGTCAAGACTGTTAAAGTCAACGAGTCCTTGTAATGAAACTTATAAACACTGTCTTACCGGTGTTTGGTCTTTGTAACGTTTACATTCATTCTTTGGTTAATAACAATAACAATCTTTTTCATTACTCTCTGATATTTATCATGGTATTAGTTAGGTTCCGATTCAAACCCTAAAACAATTATTCACAAGAACTTTCAAATCCAGCCTCAATAATCTTTTCATAACATCTTTTTGGCGATATACAATCAATTCATACCTTTTACAACAATAGTTTATGATTAATTTATGTCAGGAACATCTCAGTTCTTGATTTCATTGATCTGTTTCTTCAAGATTGATATGCAATTTTACGTCCGTCGTCACAAACGAATCAACAACAATATCCTCACAAGTGGTTCAGATATGTCTTCCGCTGCAGATGTCTCAGATTCTGGTAATTTTTCGTTGCCTTTCACAAATATAACAAATTTTGTATCACTCAAGTTAGATTCTACGAATTTTCTTCTAAGGTGTGATCAATTTGAGTCTATTTTGATAACTACTGATCTTTATGGTCATGTTAATGGTGAAATTCAAGAACCAGAGGAAAGAATTATGATTAATGGTGTAAAAGTAAGTGACTCTGACTTACTTATGGTCTATTTTGCTGACTCTCTTGCAGCCATTGGTGAAAAAGTAAGTGACTCTGACTTACTTATGCATGTATTGAATGGTTTAGGCAGAGAGTATGATAATTTTGTGATTTCTGCTCAAAATAGAGAAATCCCTTTTACTTTTGGTGAGTTGAAGTCAAGATTGCTTACCCATGAACAGTGGTTAATTGATCAAGATCATTCTGCAAATAATATGCTTGATAGCTGCTTTCTATGGAAGAAATGCAAGTTCTGGTGCTGGTTCTAGCTATTCACATAATCTTAATAAGAAGAAGAATGGTTCTGGTAACTCAGGTTATGACAATAATAAAAACACTGGTGCTAAAAGTAATGATGCTCAATATATGAATCCTAACAATGCTTATTCTACAAGTGGTGATACTAAAAGTGGCTCTTCATCTAATACTAGGGGTCAATGGGATTTTTCACAAGTTGAATGCCAAATATGTAAGAAAAAAGGTCATTATGCCAGCAGATGCCACTTCAGATATTATCCACCATCAAATTCTGGTTTTGTTGGTATTTCTGATTCACAACAACAAATACAGGGAGAAGTTAATAATTTTGTTTCTCAAACTTCTTTTACAAGTTTACATATGAATTCTGGTGCTGTTAATGATGATCCTTCTAGCTCAACACATTGGTTTTCAGACTCTGGAGCTTCAGCTCACATGACTGGTGATTCATCTCTCTTACAAAATACTTCTAGTTACAAGGGCAAGGACAAGGTTACTATTGACAATGGTAAGTCCCTAACTATTACTTTAACTGGTACTTCATGTTTGAATACTTCAACATCTAGTTTCGAGTTAGATAACATATTACATGTACCAGACATGAAACATAATTTGTTATCAGTAGGAGAGTTCACCGAGGATAATAAGTGTTATTTTAAACTCTATCCAACTGGATATGAAATTAGGGACTTGTCTACTGATGCACTTTTTGGCTACAAGGAAAATAATTAATAACCTATATCCTATTTCTTCAAATAATTTACAATATGCTTTTCTTCTTTACATGCTTCTCCTGATATCTGGCATGGTATATTGGGTCACCCATCCAATAAGATTATTGATCAACTTCATTCTTCAAAGCTTATTATTTTTAATACTTCAAAATCTTCTTCTTTATGTCATCCATGTCAGATTGCTAAAAGTAAGTGTTTACCATTTACTATGTCTTCTTCTCATGCTTTAACTCCTTTATCTTTGGTTCATTGTGATGAGTGGGGCCCTGCTCCAGTGTACTCTTTACAAGGGTAAAGATATTATATTTTGTTCATTGATGATTTGAGTAGGTTTATCCAATGAAACTGAAATCTGATGCTCTATAATGTTTTGTTCATTTCAAAAATTTAACTGAGAACTTATTTTCTACAAGAATTCAGTTTTTTCGGACAGGTGGTGCTAGTGATCTGGTAAAAGGTCCGTTAGGTACTTTTCTTACTCAAAATGGTATTGCTATTCGAATTTATTGTCCAAAAACCCCAGAGCAAAATGGCCTTGCTGAGAGGAAGCATAGGCATATCACTGAAATGGGGAATACACTTCTTTTTAATGCATCTTGTCCAAAGTTTTATTGGTATGATGCTTTTCTTACAACTACTTACCTGATTAATCGAACTCCTACTCCAGTTCTTAACAATAAATCCCATTTTCAAGTTCTTTACAATACTTTACCTGACTATTCCTTTCTAAAAGTGTTTGGTTCTATTCGTCATCCCTTCTTGGGTCATTCTAGACCAGATAAACTGTCTCCAAAATCAGTTAAGTGTGCATTTTTAGGTTATAGCTCTTTACATAAAGGTTATAAGTGTTATGATTCTATTATAAGAAACTTCATATTTCAAGACATGTTGTGTTTAATGAAAATGAATTTTATTATTCTCCTGTTTCTAATGCCTTTGAAAATACTTCTTTTTTTTTATCTGATGAGTCATCTAATTTTTCTCCTGTTGATAATTTTGTTCCTACATCTTATATTATTACTAGATCTCTGAAAGGTATTTCTAAACCAAAGATTTATACTGGTTATGTGATGAATCATTCTGTTAAACATCTTATTCATATTGCTTATAGTTCTTTATTAACTATTCCCTCTGAGCCAAAGACCTTTAAAAGTGCTATGAAAAATCCTAAATGGCAAGTCTCTATGAAGGATGAACTCACTGCATTGAAGAATAATGACACATGGGAACTTGTAAAACAAGAACCTCATATGAATGTTTTAGGCTGTAAGTGGGTATACAAGATCAAACTAAAGTCAGATGGTACAATTGATAGATTTAAATCCAGATTGGTTGCTCTAGGTTGCAATCAACAAGATGACATAGATTATAGTGAGACTTTCAGTCCCGTGGTCAAGTCTACAACAGTGAGAGTAGTGTTAGTTCTTGCAATAAGTAATTCCTGGAGTATTAAGCAACTTGATGTTTCAAATGCGTTTTTACATGGTTTTTTGCATGAGGATGTTTATATGGTTAAGCCACCAGGCTTTGTGGATCCAAATTATCCTGATCATGTCTGTCATTTGAAGAAAAGTTTATATGGGTTAAAGCAAGCACCCAGGGCATGGTTTGACAGATTTAGTACATTTCTTGTACAATATGGCTTTGTTGGATCCATTTGTGATTATTCTATGTTTGTGTATACTTCAGCCTCTGATGTGATGATTTTGTTACTTTATGTTGATGATATTATATTAACTGACAGTTCAGATTCTCTTATAACTTCTTTGATTAAGGCTTTGAGTGTTGAATTTGCTATGAAGCAGTTAGGAGATTTGAGTTTTTTCTTGGGTGTTGAGGCTGTTAGAAACGAGAATCATATTTTACTGACTCAAAAGAAGTATACTTTGGAGTTATTAGCCAAGTCAAACATGCTTGATTGCAAGCCCTGTGATACTCCAGTAGTTAAAGAGTCAAGGGCTTCTATACATGATGGTAGTTTACTAACAGATGCTGCAGAATACAGGCAAATAGTAGGTAGTCTACGTAATTTAACTCTGACAAGACTAGATATTGTTTTTGGAGTAAATTATGTATCACAATTTATGCATGCTCCCACAGACTTACATTTGTTTTTGGTTAAGAGGATATTAAGGCATCTGAAAGGGACAATTGGAGTTGGTCTTACTTTGTGTAGAGGTGATATTTCTTGTTTAAAAACGTATACAGATTCTGATTGGGATGGGTGCCCTGATACAAGATGATCCACCTCTAGATATGCTATTTTTATGGGTGATTCTTTAATTTCTTGGAGTAGTAAGAAACAGCCGACAGTTTCAAGGTCCTCTGCAGAGGCAGAGTGTAAGTGTTTATCTGTCACAGCTTCTGAGTTAGAATGGTTATCAAATTTGTTTAAAGAATTACATATATTTGTTTCTTAACCAATTCAGTTGCTTTTTGATAATACTTCAACTATCTGTTTAGCCTCTAATCCTATATTTCATGCCAGGGCAAAATATATATAAGTGCAGTACCATGTGGTGAGGGATTTGGTTTCTACTGGATTTCTAAAGATCAACCATATTGCTTCTGAAAATCAGCTGGCAAATATCTTCACCAAAGGTTTATGTTTTCCAACATTTCAAATTTACTACATCAACTACTGGGGTCTTCACATACTACTGCAAATGATTCTTCTTCTAATTCAACAGTGTTATCTGCTCCTGTTATTAAAGATTATTCTGAGGCTTAAGTTCTTTCTTATTTTGTACTGTTTTTCTTTCAAGTTGATTTTCTGGATGTTGGTATCAACTTGAGGGGGGCTATTAGTAATTCAAAAAGTCAATAGTTATTTTGTAAAAGGGTCGTATGTTTATGATGGAATTAGGGTCTGGGTCGTAGAAGATGCGGTTGATGTATTAGGGTCGTAGACTAACCAAAGACCGTTAAAAAATGGTTAGGTGACTTTACTTATTTTGCATACACCCTGACCAACAGTATTGACAAGCGTTGACCGTTCAAATACTGTGAAAACATATATTTCCTGTCCTTTCCGTCATCTTCTATTCATATGCTCCAAATCCACATCTCAAATTTGATCTGGAACTACACTTGAGGATTTCACAAAATGTTGATAAACCGGTGCTATCGTTTTCAAATAACTGCACGAGTGGTATAAGAATCCTGCCATAACAATTCCATATTTCTCGGTCTCAATTTTGTTTTCTCCTCCACCTTGTCTCTGTTCTGCCACTAACAAAACCAAAGACGTTACTACATTTGCCTAAATGACAACCACTCTATGCATGAATTCTCGCTTTTTCTTCGTGGGTTTTCTGAAAGATTGGGTATTTTGCTGTTTTTAGCTGTATTATCTCGGGGTTTGGATAAACAATGTTCAGGTAGGCTTGGTGGAGGCTCCGCCACCTGCGCTTGGTTCATTCTCAAATCTCAGATAGCTTACTACTTGATGCATCTAGTGGGTGTTGTGCATTTTCGGTTGTGTGCAGATAACTAACCAGATTTGAAAAAAATACATACACAAGTCAATGTATACATATGGTGGTATCACAGATTCACAACGCAGTTCAGTTGCTTGAGGAAATGTCGCTGGTTAAATTTTAACTAAGTGAGGTATAATGTCATTTCACAATTTTTTGGAGGGCAGTTTGGTAAAATATTAAACGGTCAAAGATAGTCTACGACCCAAATACATCAACTGCATCTTCTACGACCCAGACCCTAATTACACCACAAACATATGACCCTTTTACAAAATATTTCAAAAGTCAAGTTGTCAAGACTGTCAAAGTCAATGAGTCCTTGTAATGAAACTTATAAATGCTGTCTTAAAGGTGTTTGGTCTTTGTAACGTTTACATTCATTCTTTGGTTATAACAATCTTTTTCATTACTTTCTGATATTTCTCATTGTGAGCTTAAGTTCTCGTATTACTCAACTACAACTTGATATCTACCAGGCTCAACATTTATCACCCTCGTAATTTTGTGGCTACTAGTTACTTCTTCCATTCCTGGAAAAGTGGTACTTTATTTTCTCAATTTAACAATTATTTAAATAAAAAAGAGAAAAAAGACGGAAAAAATCATTCATATGAACGAAAAGTAGCCGAAGGAGTTAAGGGGCTATGGTATACAGATAGATAAAACTTTGTACTAAAAATCTGAGGAAACAGACCAGTGGAGGACAGCTATTGTTTCGAGGACCTTGTTTGAAAAGCATTTGTTTACAGAGGTCATAAATAAACAATAGACACAGAATTCCGGCCTTGTTTTGAAATTACGAAAACAAAACAAAACAAAAGCAATTTGGGCGGGGTAGTGGTATACTGTATTCTTGCTTTTTCTTTTACTAAATATACTACTATTACTGGGTCATTGTCCTCTTTTTCTGACACAAAACAAACCTATCAACACACACAGGAGGAGGAGGGAGGAAGAGGAACTCAGTCTCCCGGAATCTTTCCCACTTTTTTGTATTCTTCTTCTTCTTCTTCACCAACTCTCTATCTCTCTCTTCACTGCTCCGAGTACTCTCTTTCTAGTAATTTTGCATTTGGAAATCTGTCTCACTAACTTCCTGAAAATGGTTCACTTTCATTGATATCATATACACTCACCAAACACCTTCTCTTCACTCAAGGTAACCCTAACACACACTATTCATTTTCCTGTGCATTTTTTTCCTTTTTTTTTTTTTTTTATAGATTTTTTCAATTGATTTTTGAGAAAACCTGCATTTTAGTTCAGAATATGAAGTTATGAATCGATCTATTAAGTTTATTAACTCATATTTCAAATTTTAGGGATTTTTACTCACTTTTTTCTTAATAACCAGTCATTCTAGGGTTTTCTATTTGATGTTACTTGTTTAGTGAAATTTACCTGCATTACTTTTCATTGTTAAGTTTGATTTGATTTTGAAGCAGAGATGGAGGTGGTGGAAGCAGTAAATGTGGATTCGGTTGAGGATCTAGTGAAGAAGCCTGAAGCAATGAAGAAATCTAGTGTTAGTACTGCTTCATCAGCTGAAGGTGGTGTGAAGAGATCTATTAACACTTCTAAACCTGCTGGTGTTACTTCTAGGGTTTTAGCATCAACAACAAGCAGCAGAAAGAAAATTGAAGGTACTAATTTGCCTGGTTCTACTACTAATTTGGTCAGAACAACTGTTACAAGATCTTCTTTATCCCCAGCAACAGCACCACCAGTAAGAAGAAATAGTACTGGTGGGTTAACAAGTAAGCCGGTTACTCCTCGGAAACCAGCCGATAGTGCTGCTGCTGCTGCGCCGTCACTTGGAAGAAGAACTACTCCAGCAGTATCAGACCCGTTGAAGAATGCTTCATCAGAACCTAGAAGAGCTTCATTTCCATCAGTTTTGAATAAATCTGTAAACAAATCAAGTGTTTCTGATGCAAAGAGAAGTTCTCAGGTATCAAGTGTTAGTAGTAGAGGTGTAAGGACATCGCCAGGATCCGATACAAGTAAACAGGATTCAGTTAGGAAGCCTTCTGTAAGGTCATCAACTTCGTCTGTCTCTTCCATCAAAAGAGGTCCTTCTTTGTCGCCGGATACTAGTGTCAATAGCAGTAGTAGCAGTACCCTTAGGAAGAGTGTTACTAAGCTCTCTTCTCCATCAAGTCGATCACCTTCAGTTAACAGTGGGAAATCAGCGGCAGATAGGGGTTCTTCTTTGTCTGGTCGGAAAAAGGCATCAACTCCTGAAAGTCGAGATTCTCGTTTTATTGTGCTCCCGCAGGTGGAAATTAAAGCTGGGGATGATCTGGTATGTAACATGCAATCAATTGAGTAACTTCTCTTCATGTTATTATTACAAAACCATTAACACTATGTGTGCACATACTTTATAGGTAGATTCCATATTGAATTTGGGTTAGCGAAATTATCAGTCTTTAGGTTAACTGAATTTTGGTATAGGAGGACGCCTTCGAGTTATAAGCTCTGTCTATTTCGTTTCTAAACTTATATTTAGTTGTTGATAATGTTGGACATGGCAAGAAGAAATAGTTTATTGAGATTTCTATGTCTAAACTTTTAATTTAACTAGAAAGGTGAAGAATTGTAAGACAAGGATGTAGTTTAAGCGCAAGGCTTTGCTTTAGTACAAGAATATTCTTGGTGGTTTATGATTCTCTGAGCTGGATGGATAACTTTTGCCTGTTGATTGAGAATCTAGGATGATCTTTTGGCATCTTATATGATCGTGCAAACAGTGGCGGAACCAGATAATGAATGTTGGGGTGGCTTGAAAACAAATTGGCTTGATTTGGGCTGGCTTAAGCCTATTGTTTAGGCTTGATTTTTTGTAACCAAACACAATTGCACTACAAAATGGAAGTTTTTTTTTGGACTTTGGGCTGGCTTAAGCCAGCCCAAGTCACTACATAGATCCGCCCCTGCATGGTAGAGCCATATACGTGTCAATGTTACACGTCTATCAATTTATGTAATGGTTTTTCAAGAATGTTCTGGTTGGGTGCATTAGACACATTTTTCATGATTATATGTATCTAGTTGTTGATCACCAAACAGTATTTCTATTACCCGCATCCGATATAAGTATTCCATCTCATTGGTGGCTTAGCATTGCAAGCATTTTTCTTGTGTATATTTAGTTGTTGATCACCAAACAATTTTTTTTTTCCGCCACCTGCATCTAAGTATGCCTTCTTATTTGTGGTGTCTTTCCTTTGTTACACCATGCTGAACCCTATCAATTGACTTAGCTTTGTCATCCTGTATTGAAATTTGATCATTGAATATCTCAAATTTTCTTAAATCATTTCTCCCCCACACCCCACGATTGTATCAGCTTCTTGGGTTTTCTGATTGCCCATGTCACTGTATATTAATAACAGGATCAACCGGCCTCATTATCAAACAAACTAATCATTTTAAAGTGGGATCTAAACAATACAGACTCTAGGCTGACTCTTGGTTCAACTTCGATGATGTCACAGAGATCTTCTAGTCTAACTTTTTGATGTTCTTATACTCGTTATGTCCTTATCCTTAATAACATTTGCGTTAGAACTCGTATATTTCCTCTGTTATACACCCATAGTGAAGCCATCATTTACAAGTTTCATTATTGTGAAACTTGTAGTTACATAAGATGCGTAGATTCTTATTAGAGATGTTATCCATGTAGGTACAACTTAACCATGTAATTCTATTAATTAACTACCTTTTCTGATTTTTTTGTTTTTGTTTTAGAGGCTGGATCTAAGGGGTCACAGAGTTCGAAGTCTCAATTCCAGTGGGTTAAATTTGTCATCTAATTTGGAGGTAAAATATCATGTTCTCCTAATTAAAACTCAAATGCTTCCGTGAAGTCGGCAACAATTTATTTCATTTGCCTTTTGAGGTCTAGCTCTTTGGAGAATCAACAAAATTTTCTTTTGAGTGTCTTACATTAGGTTGTTCGACAGCTTTCCACCTGTGAATGTGATACAAAGTTTGATAATTCGTAATGCACGTTTCTTACCCTTGTATTTTGTGTAAGCTGTATTTAAGTATTTATGTTAGACATGAGGTTTTAGTAACTTGTATTACTTACAAGCTGAAAATTCAGACATGAGGTTTCAGCAATTAGCAAAGTTCTCTTTCTAAATTTCACTCTGAAAACTGATCACCAGTTGTCCAGTTCTGAAGTTCACCCTAAGTTAGCATTTAGCAAGGGTTTGATAAAGTACTACCTTCTCAGCATATCTTATGACTATCACACTGTCGTCTGTCATGATAAAGCTAAATAAACTGCACAAGAGAGAATTTACAGATACCTCTTCTTTTAAAATGGACAACTTTATGACTTGATCTACAGAAACGTAACTCAAATGGAATCAGGGATATAAGAGTTCAGGCTGATGTTTAATACTCTTGAAGAATTTATTTACATAAGATTCCCCTCATGTTTGTTGTCTGATAAATGAACCAAGTCTATTTATCTCACACTCATCTGTTTTCTATGCCATTGTTCATGGGAAAGGTGATTCATCTTTTGTTCATTAGAGTATCAGACCATAAGTGCCACTGCATAATACGAAGATAGGTTTATTGGTCAGAGATGACCATCTATATGATTGTAGAATTATAGCAAGAGCATAAATGGCAAACGAAATAAGGACATAGGTGGTGTAAACTGCAAGATGTTTAAGGGATAAACCTGCAGAGACACGTCTGTTGTCCCAAAATGATGGGACATCCATCATCCGAAGCAAATGCAACCTGCAGCAGGTTTTGTTGTTTGCCTTGGCTGAAATTTCAGAGGCTTACTTGCAAGGCTGATTCTTATGTAAGACGTATGGACTGGCTTTCATCTTATTATGTGCCATCATTTTATATAAATTCTTACTAGAGTGGTTCTAAACTTTTATATCTATTAAAACATTTGCTTGGATTTTTCATTTAAATCTGTTGAAGTTCATTAGAGTAGTATCAGCATAACCACAAGATTCATTTTTTCTTTATTCCCCATGAAACGTTGTATATTTGCAGACATGGTATTATTTTGTAACGTCAATGAATCTTTCCTTTATCTGATATAGTGCTAGTTTTCTCTTGCAGTTTGTTTATCTTAGGGATAATCTTTTATCCTCTTTGGAGGGAATTGAAATCTTGAAGCGGGTTAAGGTTTGTTAGTCTATCTTAAAAAACATCCTCATAATTTTAGCGAACTTCCTTCTTCCATGTATTTTGTAGGTTTATTAATGCAAGTAGATAAATTAAGTTTCTTTAAGAGGATTCATCTTTAAGGCTGTGGGAGCAAAATCCTGAAGTGCACAGAAATTCTGTGAGCAACTAAATTTTGTAGGCTTTTCCTAAGATGGTGCTACTGATGTAGGAATTTGTATAAAGCTTACTGTTCTCTGTCTTGTAAAACTAGTCATTACCCTTGACGAACATCATCTCAAGGTTATTAGCATATGCCAGTGAACATACTTTACCTTCAAGAACATCAAATTTTTTTTACCCCTAAATACTGCAGATTTTTGACTAAACCAGTAGATCTAAAATTAGTCTTTACTGAATCATTGCACTAAAACTCTTTAACCTTGTTATTAGATGACGAGTCAAACATAACAGTTGACATGGTTTTCTTGTCAGGTTCTTGATTTAAGTTTTAACGAGTTTAAAGGACCTGGATTTGAGCCACTTGAAAATTGCAAAGCCCTGCAGGTTGAGTATCTTTCAATTTTTTCTTATTTGAATCGGTAGATGTGTTTTTGTATCTTGTTTTAAGCCTTTTTGTGTAACAATGTACGTAATGTCGAATTGTCTGTTCAGCAACTTTATCTTGCGGGAAATCAAATCACATCACTTGTAAGCCTTCCCCAACTTCCAAACCTAGAGGTATACTTACAAGCACTAGTCTTGATCTTATTAGTATAGTTTTTCCCAGTATATGTTTCTTGTAACTCGTCAAGTGTATTTCTAAGTAACTTTTTCTTCTTCAGTTTCTCTCAGTTGCGCAAAATAGGTTGAAGTCGCTTTCTATGGCAAGTCAGCCTCGACTGCAGGTCAGCTAGTAATATATTCAAATTTTTTTAGGTGGTTTCTCGAGTTCTGTCTCACTCATTTCTTCCTGATGTTGCCCAGGTATTAGCTGCTAGCAAGAACAAAATATCAACTCTAAAGGGTTTCCCACATTTACCAGTTCTCGAGGTTAGCTATTTGATTTGCTTCTTCGATAAGGGGAGAGTGTCATCTGTTTGACTTAAGATGTGGAGATCTCTTATCCCATGACTAAGCGACTAACAAAAAACTATTTGTTAAACATTCAGTTACATGAGGACTGCATGTATGTTAGCATGTCGCTATATGCGTGTACATGAGGAATGAAATTTTCTGAATTAGTAATTATAGTTGCATAGAAAATGACAACCTACTAGGTTCCATTGCCCCATATCCATATATTCTCTATTTGGATAGAATTCTCAGTTTTTTTTACATGTGATGCAGCATTTGCGAGTGGAAGAGAATCCTATCCTCGAGATGCCTCACTTGGAGGCAGCTTCCATACTGCTTGTTGGCCCTACATTGAAAAAGTTCAACGATAGAGGTATTTTGATTTTATCTTACTAGATTTGGCTAAGTTATCTCTCATCTGGCTGAACTGGTATATTTGTTAGCTTCTTAATTTCCCCGATTGTTATTTTCGAAGCTGATTTTTTTTATTTGTTGCTATTATCTAGTATGCCAGTTTTTCCCAACTTCCATTATGGTTATTCTGTATGTCATCTTATTGGATTTACTTCAATCATTGTGATTTACTCTCTTGTCTGGGTAATCGGGTATTTCTGCTGGCTTCTTATTTTTGTTTTTCTTATTCCCTATGCTAAAGCTTTCTCTCAAATCCTGCCCTGCACCTTCCGCCCCAATTTGTTTTTGGTTAATTTGTGGTTCTCACAATGTATTTTGAACTTGCTATTGTGGAAAACTGTCAGATCTTTCTCGCGATGAGCTTGAAATTGCAAAGCGTTATCCTGCACATACTGCTTTATGCATTAGAGATGGTTGGGAGTTTTGCCGTCCTGATCTTGTTGTTGGTAAGCCTTATATGCTTTTTGTTTTCCATGATGAAGGGTTAGTCCCATTGTTTTGTTCTTCCATAGATATTTTGTTAAATAATATCCTTTCTTCCATTTTAAATTAGTTTTGCTTTTGGGAATTGCTTAACTCCTTCAGTGAAAACTTCATTCTATGTTCTCGCTGGTGAAGTGGAGTTCTTGGCTAGTTAATGGTACCATTACTAGAGCATTTATGCAGAAAATCTGAAAATGTTGTTAGATGTCTGCCACATTATCTTATTAGAACCACAGAGCCTTGTTATTCGCCTTTCTATAATTTTCTCCAACAGTTTGACCTTTTAATGGCATTCTATTACATATATAAATCGCTGTATACAATAGTTTTTGTAGTGTCGGGCATAGAATTGAGGATTATTGTTAGTGAATAGTGACCGTGCACCCAACAACCGCTTGTTAGATCCACAGACTCTTGTTATGTTATCTATTATCTGACTCTTCTCTTAGCAGTTTTAACTGTTTTCCAAATGATTAACACGACAAATTAAATTCCATGTGTTGTTTTGTGGGAGTTAATACAGACACTTCCTTCATGTTGAACTCAACTGCTTTTTAAATTAGATGGACAGAAAATTTTCTATTTGGATTTTGGTTCCAAACCTCCAATTCATAGATGTCTGAAGTTAAAACTTTTCTTTGCTGTCCCTTAATGTTCTGAATTGGTTAAATTTTTAATTTGTGGAACATTTCTGATTTCAAAACTTTTAACAAGTGACTGTTGAGGACCATTAAAAATACCGTGATATTTGATAACATGCGGGTTGAGTGAAGTTATTTCAGTACGTATATGTACCATATCATCTTCAGAGGTTGTTATAATTGTTATATGTATTTCTGAACAGATTCGACCTTCCGGTTTCTTGTTGAGCAATGGAAGGATCAGATGCCTCCAGGCTACTTGCTTAAGCAAGCTTCTGTTGATCCACCATTTGAGGAAGATATTTGTCGCTGCCACTTTGTTTTTGCCAAAGATCGCTCTCTAACCAATGATTCAGAATTATCCTTGAAATACCAGTGGTTTATAGGAGAAAAAACCCCTACAAATTTTTTGCCAATTGCCAATGGAAATGGAGAGGTAGACAGTTCGGTTAATCAGTTTTTTTCTTCTCTCTAATCATTTGGTTAATTCTAAATTGTTGCCCTGCTGTTTGATGGATTCGGTGTCCGGTGATTACCAGGTATACTGGCCAAAGCGCGAGGATATCGATAAGTTTCTCAAGGTTGAGTGTACTCCTACGTTGAATGATATTGAGTATCCTTCTATTTTTGCTATATCTTCGCCGGTTTCCTCGGGTAAGCTTCCTTTGCACTTGTGATTGTGTATAACTATCCTTTGGACCAGATTTTCCATAAATTATGTCTACTGAATGTGGACTGTGGATTGCACGATCTACCTCAATGTTATACCCTATCGCTGGTCTGTCCTTATGTAATGGATGGTTCTATGAGTGTAGATACCATGTGTGCCTTATTCCAGTAGTTTTGAGCCAGTTTGGCTGAATTCTCAAATCAGTAGGTCCATATTTTCTGTGTCTTTTCTAGGCATCAAAGCTACACAAGTTGTGACTTCTCCCCTAAAAGTGGTGTTGTCAGTATCTATCTGAATATACTGTAATGTAGATTATTGACCGTTTGGCGTATTATCAAGGGTTCTTTGCAAATGTTTCACAATCTGAAGCAGTGATATGTTATCCTTTTAATAATTCTGCCATGATGCACAGGAACTGGGTACCCAAAAGTTTTGAACCTTAGTGTGCAAGGTGAACTTGTGGAGGGGAATGTGATCAAGGGTCATCCTGAGGTTGCATGGTGTGGTGGGACTCCAGGAAAAGGTGTTGCAAGGTAAATGATTATCATTAGGCTCTGACTGAAATGAGAAAAAAAAAGGCAAATATTTTACTTAGCAACTAATTTGAAGTAATTCGTTTTCCCAATTTTCCAGCTGGCTTAGGCGAAGGTGGAATAGTAGTCCTGTAGTTATAGTTGGGGCTGAAGATGAAGAATATCGATTGACTACAGATGACATAGATTCAAGTTTGGTATTCATGTATACACCAGTAACGGAAGAAGGTGCTAAAGGAGAACCTCAGTATGCTATGACAGACTTCATAAAAGCAGGTGAGACATGACTTAAATGATTTTTGTTGCAGACGGTTTCCACTGACTATGATTACAATGCATGCTTAATGATCTGCTTATCTAATGAATTTGATCACATTGGTTCATGAGTTTCTGAGAGTTGGAATGCTTTTGCCTGTTACACACTGTCCTGACTTACAGTGCAGTTCGTCAACCTCTCCATTTTTGTTAAAGCTGTAAAACCTGGCTTTCCAGGATAAATTTTATGGTGATATTTTTTTTTCTCTTGAAAAAGATTTTCTGTAACTAAGCATTTTAGTTACGACTGTACCAGCACGCATAATACTCTATCATGCGAATTTTTTAATATTTAGTGGACAATTATAAATGTTGCTCCGCTCTTCAACTATTGTTTACGGTTCAACCGTTAAAGTTTCTAGCTTTGGGGTTGACATTATGGTATTTATATCAGCATTTGTACCAATTACTGAGGTACCTCTTGTGTGCATATAATATTTGGCAGCGACTCCATCTGTCAGTAATGTGGAGATTCTTGGAGAATTCGTTGAAGGAAATACAATTAAAGGCGTCGGTGAATATTTTGGAGGTAGAGAAGGCCCTAGCAAGTTTGAGTGGTTACGTGAGAATAAGGAAACTGGGTATGTAATTCTTTCATCCCTTCATATCTCACTGTTATATAATGTATGCCTAAAATTCTTTCATGGTTTTCTTAATTCTAAAGTTGACCGTATCTTTTTGATATATCAAAATATTCTGTACTTCTATTCTTTCTTCTTTAGTTCTTTAGTGTTGGTGAAGGTAGTTTCATCTTGAGTGTGACCACTCTACATGATATCTATCGCTAGATGATGAATGTAGTTTGTTTCACTTATCAAGTTCACATTCCATATGATGCAATTAATACCAAGTTACCAGAGTAGTTTTTGAAATTTCAAGCACTGGTTTTGTCATGTACATTTATAATGCAACACCTGCCTTCACGAATAGTTTTATCTTACTTTTGTTGTTCTTCAAGATACTCGTTGTCTGTCTTCTCTATTTATTATTGCTCTTAATTGATATCCATACCATAACCTTTTCTGATCTTGCTACAGTGATTTTGTACTGGTTTCTACTGGTACCCCTGAGTACAATTTGACCAAGGATGATGTGGGTTGTCGCTTAAAGTTTGTGTATATTCCTACCAATTTTGAAGGTAATACCTGGATTTCTGCTTGATTAGACCGATTCATATTGTTTTTTTGCATTAAAATTGTAAGTTAATTCATGTTTGCCATGGGTTGTTTTTCAGGGCAGGAAGGAGAATCTGCATCTTTCTCAACTCAGATTGTTAAGCAAGGTATACTTGTTACTTTGTTAAGTTGAGCAAGAAGCGTGCATATTATCTATAGCTCTTGCAGTCATGCCAGTGTGTTTAAATGTCAACTACCTGATGCCAAATGTGATTCACACATTCGTTGACACATTACTATATTTTAAGATTGTCTCATTGGTGTAGCTCGGTAGAAGGAAAGGGTCCGTATAGGGTGTATATTTTGGATAAAAGAACTCGTTTCACTACATTTAGGGAAAGCGCTTCACTTATGTTAGGCTAGGTAAATGCACAAGATTCAGAGCACTCTTATATCTTCGGCCTCTTCTGGAATACTATTCCCGAAAAAGAGACACAACCTTCTGTTGGTTCAGAACCTGAGTTCAGTTCTTTAGATCTTTGACTAGTCCAAAATGGCGCTTCAATTTGTTCTTTCGCTAAAGTCTTCCCTTTCTAGTGACGCTATTTTGAAACAATCAATGTTCTTTTCTAATTTGATATTTACTCTTTATTTTCCTTGTTTGTCTTGTGAATTTCAGCTCCGCCTCGAGTTACTAATTTGAAGATAGTTGGTGACCTTAGGGAGGGAAATAAGGTTACTGTTACTGCTATTGTTACTGGTGGAACCGAAGGATCTAGTAGAGTTCAGTGGTTCAAAACAAGTTCCTCTAAATTGGAGGGTGAGGATGATCTAGAGATTCTAAGTGCATCAAAAATTGCGAAGGTAAGAAAAGCTTTAGTTACTGGCTTACTGCTGATACAATTTTGAGAGACTTTCCTTTTTACGTAAAACCACAGTTTTTGTTCCATGTATTTGTTTTGCACTCGAGATTCTATTTTACATTACAAATTATTATGCTGACTAACCGTTGTACTTTTTACAGGCTTTCCGTATACCTCTAGGAGCTGTTGGTCATTACATAGTAGCAAAGTTTACACCTATGGCTCCAGATGGTGAATCTGGTCAGCCAGCGTATCTCATATCTGAAAAAGCAGTTGAAAGTAAGTCTGCTGTTTATACAACAAGCTTCTTGTATGTTCATACTGTGAACTCCTTACGCAAAGCATGTTGTATGACTCAAGAAGCTTTAATTTCTGAGTAGTGACTGTTTATTATAGTTTGTGTCGTAGCAACTAGCACCGAACCTTCTTCTGTCTGCCACTCTTAAGTCACATTGATATACCTTGCCTAAATTGCGAAGGAGTGTCATTTAACAAGCATCAAAGAAAGTGTTGTGAACTCCTGCTATATCCTGCATTCGTTTTGGTTTGTCCATCTTGTTCATAGGATGTTAATTTAGGTTTGAAGAACCATGCCTTCATAAGCTGTGTTACTGCGTTGATCAGGTACCTATGAGGTCCATTATGCTCCAAACTGTGAAAATTTTCTCTCTTAAATGCTAAAAGTATGATCTCTAGTGGCCCATAAGAAGGTAGTGTTTCCACGGGCTAGCAGCTTGCCAGTTGTGTAAGTAGGTTGATGAATGGCAGTGACTTGTTGTCCTCTGGGTTATATATGTGGCATTGTGGTTCAGGTCTTGTGAAGTAGGATGCGCTCCATATAAAGGCGATAAAGACCACAACAATTAATTCTCTTAGTTGTCGAGTACCATTAGTAATTAAAAGATCTTGGGTTTGTCAATTTTGTAGCAATGGTACAGATATATGTGGGGGCTACTGACATCAGTACGTATTGTTGGATAAGGCGGGCAACTTGGCCAAATCCAGCAGCAGCATGCTACTTTGCTGTATCTTCTTAAGACATTTAACTTTGATAACCAAACAGATTCACATGTTATTGAAAACTAATATAGTAACTCAGTATTCTCTTATTTTCTAAACTTTACGACCACTATAATGACTACCCTACAGAATCTAACTTCCAGATTATCTGACAATGTAAGTAACGAAGTTAGTTCATCGCTCATACTTACGTAGTTGTATATGCCCTCTCCATGGTTCTTCATGAAATCTAACTTCTGTATCCCTTTGAAGTGTAGCAAATGCAGGTGATTATGCGATTAGTATCATTTTGTCCTACTTGTTGTGTTACTTATTTACTTGGTAATTGTTATCATTGCAGCTCTTCCCCCTAGTCTAAATTTCCTTTCCGTCACGGGTGATTACGCTGAGGGTTCGATACTGACAGCATCATATGGGTATATAGGAGGCCATGAAGGAAAAAGTGTCTATAATTGGTATCTCCACGAGGTAATAAGCTTTCACTAAGAATGTTCTAGTTTTCCCTAGGAACCTAATCGTTTTGATTTATTACATTATCCAATATTGCCTAAGGGATGTGTTAGATTTTTCTCCACAAGGTCCCCCCTGCATTCCATAGCTATCTATGAGAGTTGGACTTGGATCTGGCTCTCATTAAGAGTTAGTATCTCGTACCTTGTGGTCAAGGTGAGGACTAAATTGGACATTGTGTACAAGGCTGCTGCTCCCTGCTATTGCTTTCAATCATGTATAGGAAGTAATCTATGTCATACTCGTGGTTAATCAGACAGTATCTGTAACAATCGGACAAGGCAGTAACAATTTATGTGCAAGTTTCTCATGTTCTAATACTTACTGTTAACCACTTACATCCCTAAAAGCAGCCAACGCCGGGCATATGCTCGGATAAATAAGAATGTATCTTAATGATGCCTTTCCATTATTCTTATAGTTTCTTGCTGTTGTGCAGACTGAAAATGGAGCAGGTTCTTTAGTGCAAAATGCGTCGGGGCATCTTCAGTACCGAATTACCAAAGATGCCATTGGAAAGTTTGTTTCCTTCAAATGCTCTCCTGTCCGTGATGACCGTATTTTTGGTGAGCCAAGGACTACCATGGCACAGGAGCGGGTTCGTCCTGGTGATTACACTTACTCCATCCGCTTCTATTTATTTGGCCGTATATTATGCACAAATGTCCTTTTTTCTTTCTTTCTTTTGTTTGTGTGAGGCTAAATCCTTAGTTAGGCATATGTTGTTTATAGCACATCAAAGACCTCCATGCAAGGGCTAAATACATACCATGAGCACATTGTTGTTGTCACTATTATCGTTCTTGCTCTTGTTTTTACAATTTTGGGTACCTAAATTTTAGACAAACAAGAGCTCATGTGCTTTAGAGACACAGAAAGCTATGATGAAAGACAATGTAGTGAACTACTCCAAAGCTTCAAAATGAAAACCAACTGTACAGAACTATTGGCTTAAGTATCTCTCTGGCTTAGGCATAGAATCTATATTGAATCACCGACTTCATGATTTTGATGATAATGCTCTGTGAAGCTAGTAAAGATAGCCGTTGAATGCTTGAATGTGCTAAAGAGGAGAGAAGGCTAACACTTTCTGGAGGCACCTTGGTGTCATCTTTTTTCTTTTCTTCCTTCTCTTTCTCTTTTCTTGGCGAAACCTGAAAGAACTGGGGGTTTATCAGTAAAGTTATTCTGGGGTTTGGTAGAAACTCTCAAAAAGAGCAGAATGATTGGTGAAGTATAATTTAAGAGATTCAGCTTCCGTGTATAAAGATAACAACGATGATTCATTTTGATTCAGTTGAATTGTCTGTGTAATATATATAGGAAGTCCAAAGCTGCTTTCGTTGGAAATATTGGGGAAATCTATTGAGGGGACTACGCTGCAGGTTGAGAAGCAGTACTGGGGAGGGGAAGAGGGTGATTCAGTTTTCCGTTGGTTTTTGGTATATACATTAACTTCAACTACAACAGTATATTTCTACGTATCCAACTTTGTGTTGTTATGTACCCACTTTCTCATCGTCTTTATCTGCAACTACTGTGTCTATGCTGTGTATCTCTTTTGTTTGCTATCCTCGACTGTTGCTAATTTCTTACGTGACTGTTATGCACAATTACAGACTGATTCTGATGGAACACAAAGCGAAATTGAAGGTGCCACTGGTGCATCATATTTCCTCACAAATGAAGATATTGGGTACCTTATTTCTGTTTCTTGCGAACCCATTAGAAGTGACTTGGCCCGTGGTGCTACTGTTCTATCTGAGCAAATTGGACCTGTTGTGCCTGGTAAGCTGTGAATTTATTTCCTTAGCTATCTGGTAGTAAAAAATAAGTGAGAACTGAGAACATCCCTGAATGAGGTCACTGGGGGACACTAGCTACTACTCGTATCTTCTTGCAAAAGTCAATTAAAGAATACACTTTCACACTTATCTTTTCCTTAAAGATATGCATGAATTATGCAGGGCCCCCGACTTGCCAGTCTCTTGAATTTAGCGGACCGCTGATGGAAGGAAAACGTCTAGGCTATATCGCGACATACACTGGGGGGTGAGATTGTCTTTCCATTTACTGCATTCAAAGTTGGTTTGACCTTTATAAAAATTGTTGCTTCTTGAATCCAACTCATATTTTATCATCTGTCAGCGAACAAGGAAGTTGCTCACATGAATGGTTTAGGATTTCAAGTGATGGTACGAGAGACAAACTAAGTAATGATGGTAAGTTTCCAAGATGCCACTGAACTAGTATTTCGCCAAAACAAAAAGAGCATTTCATATAAGCTGAAGTGTATATTTAAATTTTCCCTTAGCGGAGTCTCTCGATTTGACTGCTGAGGATGTGGGTAGATGCATAGAGCTCATTTACACACCAGTCCGGAAAGATGGAATTAAAGGGACTCCCAAGCTTGTAAAGT
Organism: Papaver atlanticum; assembly: GCA_023531105.1. NCBI lineage: Eukaryota > Viridiplantae > Streptophyta > Magnoliopsida > Ranunculales > Papaveraceae > Papaver > Papaver atlanticum. The sequence continues at coordinate 1,487,088 of JAJJMB010017331.1, forward strand.
CAGATGAGATTGCTCCTGGTATCCTTTTTCTTTCTCTCTTTTTCGATTCTTTTTTGTTTACTATAATATCCTATTTATTCGTATATATGTCTTATATGTCTTCAAGTTGAAAAGAGATAGTAGTCTCAGCTTATATACTCATCGCTGTCCGTTTCTACTGTGCTGGCGTCTCTCATGGATTCGACCAATCCATATACCTGCATCAATATCACTAGTTTCCCCGAATGCCAAGGAGCTTGCATCTTGTGATTTTGGTGAGATAGTTAGGGAAAATGATAAACATCAAAGGAAAAGCAAGCAAGATTGAGACATAGACCTTCCCTCAAGAAAACAGAAAGAAAAAGAAATTAATTCTGGAAGCACCCAATTGCATTCTGGGCAGTTATGCATTCTGAAAAATAGAACCTAGTTTCAGAAGAAAGGCCCAGAAAGGGAAAACCCATTTCCTGAATGGATCTTGTATATACTACTGATTAGGACCCTCTCAAAAAGTACCTACAGAGCAAAGGCGGTAGCAGTTGTGATTTTCCTCCTATTCAAAGTTATTTCAAATTATTCGAGTTTGTGTTTGAAGTTTGTTCCGTCGTGTCTCCGTATCTTTTGTAGTTGTTCTTATTTCTATATTTATTCTATCTTGTGGTTCCACTCTGATAAATCATACATCTCTGTATGGTGTTCTTTGGGACAGCGGATCCAATGGGCATGGAGCTTGTCATTCCAGTCTGCTGCCAGGACACCTTAGTTGTTCCTCAGAAATCTTACTATGGTGGAAAGGAAGGCAACAGCGATTATACTTGGTACAGAACATATACGAAGCTGCAGGAATCTGATGGCATTGATTCTGAAGATGTTTTTATATGCGGAAAATCATTGTGAGTATGGTTGTTTATAAAAATTGCTTTGGTCTTAAGATATTATAACTATTTGTTGCCTGACAAATACATTTGCTAATTTGCTGAATACTATGATAGAACATATACTCCAGTGCTGGAAGATGTGGGAGCTTATTTGACCTTAAATTGGGTGCCCACACGTATGGATGGAAAAACAGGGGAACCACTGGTTGCAGTTAGCAGTAATCCTGTAGCCCCAGGTATTATCATATACCAAATGAGCATTATTGTGAAGTTGCTTTGTCTATTCAGCGCTAATGCTAGATGGACACAGTAAATATCTTCGACGTTACGCTGCTTCAACTATTCTCACACATTGATTAGTATCCATTATTGTGGATTAGGAAAAATACATATATTATTCATACCCTCGTTTGGTTAAAGACTGCAATGAGGTGATTGGAAATTCCCATTTTTTCTGCTTGAAACTCCCTTTGTACTGTTATATCGTTATGTACATGCACAGATGTACTGCATGGTTTCTCTTTTATTGTGCATGGCCAACGTAATAACATCTGTGCAAACCTATTTAATATTTGGCATTAATATGCCATTCTTGGAACTATGCTTTGATCTTGGATACATGTCCAGACCCGCAACATAGAATTTCAAATAGACTGAAATGTAAAGTGAGTTTTCTTTGTATTCAAGATCTTACATGATCTAGTAACTGAGACCGCTCATATGATGTGCTATTACTGTCAGGTGCACAGCTGTAATTACTGCATTTAGATTTGATCAGTTATCATTCTGTTCCAGCAAGGAGACATTTTTATTCATCCATTATTCATGTACCTCATTCATGGAACTCATCAAAATGGGCATTAATTGTGCAGCTTCACCAGTAGTTTCTAATGTCCGGGTCAAGGAGTTATCCTATGGGTTATATTCTGGAGAAGGGGAATATTATGGTGGATATGAGGGATCAAGCGTGTTCAACTGGTACAGGGAGACTAATGATGGCACTATTGCTCTTATTAATGGAGCTGACTCGACCACTTATGAAGTGACTGATTCGGACTACACTTGCCGCTTGTTATTTGGGTAACTATCTTATCCCTCTCTTCTTTATACGAAGATTACCCTGGAAATATAAGCTATGTGGTTCCAACTAGCGGGCTTTGCTTTTTTAAGCATCAATGTATATTTTGATTTAGTTGGCACAAGCTAAGGACCGTTCTATTATTGTTAACTTATGTTTGCCTTTCATATTTCTGTCGGTGTTCAAGATTTGGTTATGTGGTTAGCCTTTAATTTTTTTTGTTTTGTTTTGTTTTGTTTGAATGATTAGCCTTTAATTAGTTGTGAACCACAATGAGTTACTGTTTGGATGTACAACCTTACTCATGTCTAAAAATCTTGTTGAATTTGAACTCCCAGCTATACACCAGTTCGTTCTGATTCAGTTGCTGGGGAACTTAAATTGTCTGAGCCCACTGACATCATTCTTCCAGGTAATTCTCTTAGATAATAGATAGGCAGGTGTCTCAAAATTATTTTTTGCTCAATTTTAGCTACTTGCTGAATGTGAAAAATGTGAGTTCTTTTGAACATACATATGCAAACCAACTAACCACCTTTAGGTATATTTTACTTCATTTATGGAAATAAAGAATTTTTTTTTTTCCTCTTAGAGCTGCCGAGGATTCAAATGCTTACTCTCACTGGAAAGGCTGTAGAAGGAGAAAAACTCACTGCTGTTGAAATAATTCCGGAGACTGACATCCAAAAACATGTTTGGGACAAATACAAGAAGGCCATCACATATGAATGGTATATGCTACATTCCGTCCTTACTGTCAGACTTCAAGTCCCAAAACATTTCAGCTTGGAAACAACACCTATGTAGATAAAATATATAAACCCGAACATTTATCATAAAATTACTTGAAATTTTAGAGTCTGACTTAGGTTCACCAATTTGTCTTGGAACAGTCTATTCCAAAAATTGTCCAGTTTACTTTACCCAACTAGTTTGGATATATTGTCCAGTAATACTAAATCTTGTGACAACTGTGACAAGCATTAATTAAGTTGTCTCATCTCCTACAACTATCCACTTTTGCTGCAGGTTCTTTTCAACTGAAGATGGTGATAATAAGTCTTTTCTGCCATTAGCTTCACATCGTTCAAGCTCTTTTAAATTGCGGTTTGAGGATATAGGTCGATCCCTGAGATGTGTTTGTGTTGTAACTGATATGTTTGGAAGGTCCAGTGAGTCTGCAGCAGCAGAAACTACACCCGTCTTGCCAGGTATTCAACTCGTTTTGCTAGTAATATTTATTTGAAGTGCATCTTTATGTTTGTCATTTCTTTGTTAAGAAGAAAAAATGGTGGGTGGGGGTTCCAAAAACAGTTAGAACTCCAGTGAGTGGGTTCTTAGTTTTAGTGAGTTATGGTTCTTTGCAATACGCCTACTGTTCAGCACAGAATGGGTACCTGTACCTCTGAGGAACACAAAGGGGAGGTACTTCATAAATTCAATAGAATAGGATAATAAGCTATTACCATATGTTAGAATTCTGTTTGAAACAAATAATTTTTCCAAGTTGTTCTGCTTTTTAAGTTATGTATTATTCTTTATCTTTTATCTTGAAATAAAATGGAAAAAAATGGCGATAGCTTGCTAATCACCCACCCTCATCACGGTATGCCTAATTTAGACTGTTACTGTATAAATTGGTTTCGATTTTTAGGGATCCCGAAAATTGATAAGCTGGAGATAGAGGGGAGGGGTTTTCACACCAATTTATATGCTGTACGTGGCATCTATCATGGAGGTAGGGAAGGCAAAAGCAGAATTCAGTGGCTCCGGTCTATGGTTGGAAGTCCTGATCTCATCTCTATTCCTGGTATGCTATATCATATATGGATAAATTTCTTTAGTTATTCAAGGATCAAATTTACTGTTGAGATTATGATTTAAAGTGAGCAAGTGACGAAGTTAAATGAGGTGTTATTCAACGAAGTAAATATCTCATCATAGGGCAAATTTGCAGGTGAAGTAGAGAGGATGTATGAAGCTAATGTTGATGATGTGGGGTATAGGCTTGTGGCAATATACACTCCTATCAGAGAAGATGGAGTTGAAGGACAACCTGTTTCTGCATCAACAGATCCTATTCTTGTTGGTAAGTAGCAAATCGTTTTCATAGATACCATTAGTCTTTTTGGAGCTCTCCTGATCTGATGAATATGGACCTGACTTGGATGATATTTTTTTGGTATCTCGTTCACTTATCGCGTTTTATGTTAATGGATCTGTTGATATATTAATAGCTGTTTTGACATCCCAGTCCCTCATCTAGGTCTATTAAGTCTAATTTTGTCCATTTACAGAGCCTGATGTACTTAAAGAAGTGAAGCAGAAGCTGGAACTTGGAACTGTGAAGTTTGAGGTAAGGGTTCTGTTTGTCAGCTTTGATTTCCTATCTTTATTCCTCTGTGGAAATGGAGGTGGACTATATGCAGCGTAGAAGTCATTTTTGCCCTGTTGTTTGTAGAGTTGATGAAATCTACTTGTATATGAAAATGAAAAGCATTTTAAAGAGCGAGGAGCATAACATAAATATGTAGGAAGCCTAAACCTTAATAAATCAGGAAACCACAATAAACATTAATTACTATGTGGGATGATCCAAGAGAGCTGATTTCACTCATTAAGGCTTGTTTATAGTCTTCAAAAATGCTATATGGACCGTTGGACACCAAGACCTTGGCCCCCAAGTAGACACCATTGATGTTGCACTCAGATGTCAGGGAAAGATGGCTTGTATTTTGGTAAACGAATTTTGATGGGACAAATCTGACATACACACAACATAGATTCCATTTTACCAAATGGTATTTAAACTTCCAATCGAATTTCGGGAGAATAAATAGCAAAAAAACATTATGGGAAAAAAATTAATGTTTTACAAAAGAAAAAAATAATTTTATTTTCCTTATATATGGTTTTCTATTTTTTTCTTGGGTCCCTCCAATTTATCAACTCTTTTACCCAAAAAGCACGTTACGCATCGGGGCCACATGAGTGTGGTGTCTAGTTGGGGGGTATCCTTATAACATTTGCCGATAATCTCTGGTCTGAGTTTCCGTATGGTTTTCAACTCTCAGCCTACTTTTAATGCGAGTTCTACCTTTTCAGTAGGGATTGATAATTTGGTAGGGACGATCTGCTTTCTTTGAGTTGCTACTTTTTTTAGTAGTGATAAGCGTGGATTCCCTTCTCAAATCATTTTGCATCATTGGTAGGCTGTGTAACTTCGTAGACCACATGTTATAGTGTAGATTTCATGTTATTTGCCATACATAGTTACGGTGGAGATGACCTTACCTTTGCTTTGTGATTTTAACCTTATTTTGCTTCGATTGGAATTAGGTACTATGTGATAAGGACCGGACTCCAAGGAAGGTACTTACCATTAGTTTTCCTATTATTATTATTATCCTACATAACATGCAAATCTAGTTCTAAACCAGCTCTCTCTTTATTATAGCCACAGGTTCCTGGACAAGGAAGTCTTGAAAGAAGAAATCTTGAAGTTAATCGTAAGAGAGTTAAAGTAGTTAAACCTAGTACAAAGACATCGTTCGCCACTACTGAAATTCGAGGAACTTATACTCCCCCCTTTCACGTAAGTTTCTCTCCTCAAGGCAATTCGTCAGACTTTTAAGAAAGTCTTTCACTATTGAGGATCGATGAAACAGATCAAATATTTAAGTTTTATCATATTATTCTCGGAACGGCCACTATATAATTTCCTGCCTACTATATACAAGTTTTGAAGATGACCTCATGGAGAGAATCTTTCTTATCAGTCAGAAATAGGCACATGCTCTGTTTAATCTAGTTGAAATGTGGACATCTTGCAGGTGGAGCTTTTCCGAAATGACCAACATCGGATGAGAATTGTGGTGGATAGTGAGAATGAAGTGGATTTGATGGTACAGTCTCGGCACATAAGGGATGTCATTGTCCTTGTGATTCGAGGCCTAGCTCAGAGATTCAATAGCACTTCCCTCAATTCCTTACTGAAGATAGAGACATGAACTAAGTGATGGACCAATTGCGGAAAGAGCAAGAAACTGAGTCTGCTGAACATAGAGTTTGAGATGTGAATGTGTTTGCCTTAGTTATCTCCTTTTTTGTTAGGTTATTGCAATTATTTCATTGTGGGTTTTTTGTATAAAATTTACTTGGGGGGTTTTCTTGTCAATTTTCTTGTAAATTTTGGTGTATCTCGTTATAGTTTTGTTCATCTTTTCATACTAGCCGATAGAGCTTGCATTGTGTGCTTGCATTTTATATATCAGTTACTCGTCCGAGCTGCTTGTTCATATTTTAGCAGAAATGTTTAGTTCTCAATTGTTTTCGTGGTGCAATCTTTTTCCCCTTCCCTTTTCAATCAATCAATTAAGATAAAGAAAGCTAATACAGTAAGAAATTCTACGAGGTGAGGTTACAATGAATCGAAGAAAATAAGATGTTTGAACTGAAAATATAACCAAATTCTTATCATAGTGAATCAAAGTTGAACAAGAGAAACAAATTTAAGAATATAACCAAGTTCTTATCATAGTGAATCACTCTTAAACAAGAGAAACAAATTTAAGAATATAACCAAACCAAATTCTTATCACAGTGAATCAAAGTTAAACAAGAGAAACAAATTTTCAAGGGGAGACAATTAAGTTTAGATCTCTCTCCCCCTCGCACATAAGCACATAAGCACAAAGCACTCATTCATTGTTGCTGGAGTTCAGGTTGGGTCAAGCTGGAATCACTGCAGTAACAGGTTGACCAGCTTCCAAGTTCTCCAACTTTGGAGCTTCTTCCTTCCCACGACTTACTTCTTTTGCCGAGTCATACGATGCATGAAGCCCAACCAAAAAGTAGTAGACAAGCAAAATTGCTGTCCAAATTCCAAATCTAATAAAAGAAGCTGCATCTAATGAACCCAGCAAGAACATATTCATGGCAATTGTAGCTGATGGTAACCAAGGCACCAATGGAACTCCCCACAACTTTGGCTGTCTAGCTTGCTTGACCATCAATTTCAAACCGAGTGTGGATAAAAACCATATCGAAACTGTCGGTATGTAACCGACCCAACCATTACTGACTGCCCAGTAAACGGATGTAGCAATGGAAGATAATACAATCATTACTAGGAACCCAATGAACTTATTTCTGTCAGCATTTGAAGTCTCTCCTGCGACATAATATCTTCGAATGAGGAGTGACACTGCAACTAAGGTGAATATGAATAACGTAGCAATTGAGAGAAGGTTGGACAGAATACTGAGATCAGTGAACAACCCCACAATGCAATTTGCAAGGGTCATTACTATTGTGGCGTTCACCGGTGTTCCTGTCTTCTCGTTAATTGCTGCAAGCCACGGTGGGGCCATGTGAGTCCTGCCGATATGCGTGAAATACCGCGCCTGACCGATGATATTAGCAAGTAAATTTGTGCTCATACCAATTACTGCTCCTATAGCTACCAAGTACTTGGCCCAATTCATTCCAACAGCTTGAAATGCCAAGGAAAATGGTGCACTAATGTCTATCACAGTATAAGACTGCATTAAGCATAAGGTGACGGATAGTGCACAATAAACACATATGATGAAACTCATGGAACCCAAAAGTCCAATTGGGATATCCTTTCCTGGGTTTTTCGTTTCTTCGGCCATCGTTGCTACCGCATCAAATCCAATATAAGAAAAGAAGAGAACTGCTGAAGCTGTAAATACTCCTCTTGGACCATAAGGTGCAAAGTTGGTGGTAAAATTTTCAGTGTTTGCATGCGTGAGACCAGCTGCTATAATGAGTACAATAACTCCAACATTTACTATGGCTGCAAAGGAATTGAAACGAGACGATCCTTTTGTACTAAGGATAGCCATTGCACCTGTACAGGAGAAAAAAATACAACAGTTACTCTCTTGCACCACTTTGCAGGGCCACATGAAGAACATCCCACGGCTAATCTAAGTATCTTTGAAATTTATGAAGAATCAAAATATTTACCTATCAGAATTGGGATGACGACAGCCAGCGGGTCAAGGTGGTTAAAGTTTTCAGCAAGAGCTGGAACATATATACGAAAATCGTCTGGATGATGGTTGAGAAGGGTTGCAAAATAAGATGTCCAAGTGCGCGCAACACTTGCTCCTCCAACAATATACTCAAAGAGTATGTTACCAGCCGCAATGAAAGCCAAGAAGTCACCCAGCTCCACCCTTATATAAGCAAATGATCCTCCTGAAAAAGAAGCATCCAATTATTACATCTTGTCCCACAAAGAAAACCTGGGTAAAATTATCAAGAAACAACATAATAGCAATAATTCGCCCCTTATAACAATGCAAGAAAGACGACAGTATCCGGGTGCCCTTTGTAGACACTGTTATAACTAACCATGACATTCAACTCAAAATCAATTGGCAACAGTCATGAAGTGGCACAACATATACCCCTCAAGATAGGGTTCATTAGCTAGGTTTTGTACAATGACCTTGTGAGACTATTTATACAAAAGCATTGAAAAAAGAAAAGGAGAGTGTTTGAGATTAAACAAAAGCATACCTGCAACAGGAATCTCACAAGCAAACTCAGTGTAGCAGAAGACACAGAGCATAGCAGAAACACCAGAAACCAAGAAAGATATAATAATAGCAGGTCCAGCATCTCTATTCGCTTCTAAACCAGTTAAAACAAAGATACCAGCACCAAAAACAGCACCAAACCCAAACCAAATCAAATCCCACCAGTTCAGAGTCTTTTTCATTTGATGCTGACTTATATCTCTCATCTCATTAACTTCTTGTTCACCACTCGATCTTGTTGTGAATCTATCTAAAAATCTCATCTTTGTTTCTCTTAATGCTTTTCCATAACTGTTCAAGCTCTGGAATGATTCTTCTGGAAAGAAATCTTCTTTTCTACAGAAACATCCAAACCTTCCTCTCTTCACAACTGTCGTTGTTGTTAATGATCTTTGATTATCATTGCTACTTTCCATCATTGTTACTCACACCTGCAGATTTTAGTACTCAAAAGTGTAAGCAAGATGATATATTGTACACCCTAAGAACAATAAAAAAGTATGCGGAAATTAAACAAGAACACAAAGAATTACCTTCGTTCGGCGATGTGCAGTAGGCACTGCAGCACACCTCTCAGAATTCACAGGATACGAAAATCAAAGGGTTACGGCTCATATTTATATAGGTTCAGATATAAAGTAGAATCTGTCTTGGAAATAGTATTCCTGATGGAAAACTAATTCGTGATACAACTAGAAATAAAAGTTCTGATACAACTAGAAATAATATTCCTAAACAACTTAGGATATCATCAGTTTGGTGTTGGAGGTCCGTGGGAGGTCGGCGAGAATGTTCTTGCACATGTCCGATTATTGCTATGTAATACATGAAGAAGCGCAGCTTCGGCCTGGAGAGCTGAATCCCCTCCCGGATCCGCTGCTATTGTTAAGTCTTGGAATGAGGATAGCCCCCAACTTGACTCTGTGTGTCTTTAGTTTTTTACATTATGTTTGTCTGTTTAGCACGTGCTCACACAACATAATTTTGTGTGGTAAATGCCCATCTTAATATGCTGACACGTCGTATAAAGTTGAAAAAAAATAATCCAAAACTATTTTATTACCTATGATTAAGGAAAATCAGAGGTGAAGAGATAAGAAGGAGAATCATCATATTAGAGAGTAGTTGTAATACATAGCTAGGTTACATTATATACACATAAAAGGGGAAACTAGATGGACCGCACATCCATGTGCCGTAGGCCCTGTAACACTCCCCCTTGTGCGGTTCAATAACAAAACTTTATACATAGTGCTTCATATATAGTGCTTTGAATGTAGCTCCTCAAATGTCGTTCTCTCCTTGATGACTTGTGCCGAAATCAATTGCCTTACTAAAACTTTGACAAGGAAAAAACCCAGTGGGACAAAACCTTGGTATATCTCTTCACATGTAGTACTTCACATGTTGTCTCGTATTTTACATGTAGTTCGACGAGTCTAAGTTGATTGCCTCGTTAAAACTTCGTCAGGAAAACCCAAAGGAACAAAACCTAAACTAAAGAAAAAGAGTACAATATTAAGCGAACTTAGAACGTAGTTGGACTCGAATATGTTGCCTCATTAAAAACCTTGCCGAGTAACAAAACCCTGTGGGAAAAAGCAACCTCAGTGAAGGAAAATAGTTCAACACACCATTAGATGCTCCCCTGATGTCAGACAATTTTCATTAGTCTAATGCAGTCAAAAGGAGTTGATCACACTTTACTTTGGTGACTTGAATGTTTATAAGACCTTGTTGTTGATTCTGGAAGTTTCGTTGCTTAATAGACTATCACGCTTCATTTCTTCGATTTAGATATTTTCAGTAATATCAACGCGATCTTCATATCTTCAACGTTCAACATACTTGGTGTTTTTAGTGTTGTCTCGCTAAAAACCTTGTCGAGTAACAAAACCCTTTGGGAAAAACTATTCTCGATCGAAGGGAAAAAGAGTACAACACAACTTTAATTTCGAAGTAAAATATGTCGACATCATATCCTTGGATCCTCCCCCTGATGTCGGCATCTCCCCCTGATTACTTTCAGAATTGTTCCAGAGAGTTCCTTTAGTCATGTACTTTTCGAAACTGAATATCGGTAATGACTTAGAAAATAGTCTACCATATCTCCCCCTGATTACTTTCGTTGGAGAAAAGATTATTGTTCCTTCATAATCAACAACTTTTGGATTGCACTTTCATTAGCATTCCTTTTAATGTCTTTGTAGGGATAAAACAAATTTATGTCAATGGTTGCTTTTAAGTACATGATTACATTCAATATACCATTCCAATGACGTTGCGTTGGCGCTGAGCTATATATAGCTAACAATTTCCCTAAGGATGCAAAATTTAATCGAGTACATTATTATACTAAGTACAACAATGCGTCTATTGTACTTAGATATGGGAATTTCATCTCCCAACACATCTTCGTCTTCTTCCTTTAGACGAAATGGTCACTTACTTACATTTGAACCTCGACTGATCATGGGAGTGCTATCAGGATGCATGTCTTTGTTAAATTGCCTGACAACTTTAGACATATGCAAACTGGTGGAATAATATACCACAAGCTCAGTATTCGGTCAAGCTTTCCCCATATTTTTCATCTCAAATTCGGATTTCAAATAGCTTTTAAGGTCTCTTATTACATCAAGAGTACCCATCATGTCTGTACCATCGACATAGATAGCTACAATTCCAAATCAGGAACTTTCTTGTGAATACGCAAGTAAAAATAACTTACTTTTCTATCCCCTCCAAATCAAATAGCCACTTAGACGGGTATACCACATCCGCCTGATTGCTTCAATCTATAAGTGAGCGTTCTATATAACTGTAAACGCACTATGTGGTTTAGAGTCACTTGATTTGGGCAACAAACGGCTATCAAGTACTTCTGTAAATATCTGCTATCTCTTAATTCTTTCAGAGATACGTAATAAACAAACACATATGCTGCATTTCAAGTCCTTTTGAAATTACCAAGCTAACTAAGTAGCAGAACTCTATAACGTTCTTTACAAGAGAACAATTCCAGGGCTTTGTGAGAAACCTCGCGCCACAAGGCGAGTCTTTATACTTTAAGACTGCTTTCTTATCATTATTCTTTGTGATAAATTAATCATGTATGTCCAATAGGCTTTACACTTGCTCTGTTAGCACTATCACACCAAATACCTGTATATTTGTCAAAGAACCAAGTTCTACCTGGATTGTATAGGCCAAATATGCTCTTCATTGACATTAAGCAACAAGGAGCTTGGTTCGGTCTCATCTTGTTCTATTTTATTAAACAAGTGTATATGAAATTAATCATCAATATGCTCGCATGATCTTTTCATTAACTCGTGCGTATTCTCATAATCCACTTGGGATGTCATTGTTCTCTGGAATCATTAAACTTCAGAGCGTCCTCCAGTTTGATTCATGGACATATTCAGAGACAATCTTATGATATGATTTATGATGATATAAATAAGTTGTGCCTTACTCACCTACTTCCTTTCTAGATGAGGATTAATCGAACCAAGTGGTCTCTCCAACTTCCTTTATGGAGCCACGACCTCAACCACACTTCCACTAAGTGTAGTTGCAACACCTTAGTCTATCCCTTATTGAGGATTTGTAACCTTGCAGGTAGGTTTGCAGCTGGTATGTGATCTCATCACTTTAGCGACATCAGTGTACATTTTAAAAATGGATTATTCTTTGTCACTTCACATTTCCATTTGTGGAGTACAAGAATCAATATGAGACATAGTGGGAACACACCACGACAATTCCTGTCGTTCCCTTAGAAATTACTTTTTCTTATCCCCCCCTAACGACGGGAAGACTGTCTCATTAAAGTGATAACCCGCAAATCTAGCGGTAAGAGATCTCCTGCCAAAAGGTTTAAAATGCGGATAATTGTTGGGAACTCATTTCCAACATAACTACTTAACAGTTTTGAAGACTCATCATAGTACGATGTGGAGTCGTAATGGCACATATATAGTGCAACCAAAAATGCGTAAGAACACGAATGTCAGGCTTAAATCCAGTTACCAACTGGTACGCAGAAAAGGTTCACTAATATTGGGTTCTAAAACGAATTAAGTAAAGATGCGTGTAATATTGCATATCCCCAAAGCAATAAAAGGTAGGTTGGTACGCATAACCTATTCCTTAGACATCATCCGTAACCTTTGACGATAGCCTTTGCGAGACCATGAGGTATGGGATGCTCTGCATTGATCCTATTAAATATGCAATAACCATCAAGTCCTTTTGATGTGCACTAGCTAGCATTTACAAGGGGTGGTAAGGCCTTACATGTATAATATGAGCTAGTAGTTTTCCAAACGCAAAAATCCTTGGGAACTATAACTAGTCCAAAATGTCAAAACATCCACCAGAGCCATAAGTCACTTTAATGGTCCGCATTATGCATGGATATTTTTCTAAATATCACCTTATTTTCTTTGTAATATGGATTGTTTTACATTTGCATCTTAGGATGGTCTCGATCCTGTTTTACTGAAGACTTTGTAAAATGAGTGATATGCTTTCTTACTTAAAAGAATAATGGGGAGAGGTAGTGCAAATCTAGTAACTTTAGAAATCACTGATTGTGATAGATGCCGTAACTTCGCATTCTATTAGTTCATTATCTTGTACACTCAAATGAAATGATGCCCGTGTTAGTACTTTCAAAACGGAACATCGTGTCACAACCAATGTGTCTTATGGATATGTCAAAGTCTTTATGAATCAATCCCAATCAGTTCATTGTTGGGGTTAATATAGATTCAGTAATTTCAAGTTCCAGTGATTTACAATTCACTAGATTGACACATTAATTTTCTAAGAATATGCTTCCTTCCACATTCATTAAAAATAATTTATAGATGTAATCAAATCCATTCTCATTGTAAGTTTCCAAAAAGGTAGGTAATAGTTCACGCATGAACACCCTTTGCACTTAACAAGATGTGATTAACCCTTGGTACATATAGAGCTTAGACATTTAGTCTTGAGAGATTTAATAAGTGGTGTATCCTTATTACGTAACAAAAGTCGTACTCAACTCAATTACTTTAGAGTGATATATGTTACGTTTTATCCAGATATATCTCAAGTGCTTTAGAGAATTTATGTCTCGTGGGAATGATGTACTTTTCATTCCATAAGCACGGACATCTGATCTAGTTCAATTAAATAACCAATATTGGCCAAGCAAATTTCTTTTTGTCATTAAAGTTGATGTCTAAAGTATGACCTCCTCTAAAGATTGGTTGCTATTATGATACACACATTACATTGTATATATCAACACCTATGACCAGGTGCATTTATGATGTGTTTGTAGTTGTAGTGGTAAAAAGATTCGTTTCTCGAACTTGTGAAGGATTTTCTAGACTCAAATTAAACTCAACAATTCAAATAAAGTTGTATCAAAAATATAAAGAAATCACCGAGACTTGGATTCCACCATTAACCAATTAAATGATAAACTCTAATCAATATTCATGCAATTCTTTCTTTTAAAGCGATTCTAATATTTTGCCTCTAATAGATTTTTGAAGTAATAATTGTAAACATAAAGCATGAAACATCAAAAGTTTTAAAACCCAGCATGTTCCATCAAAACAATTCACAACTACTCAATAAAAATCAATTTTCCTATTTTAGTTCTATGCAAATAATCATATAAAAGATTGCAAAAATAATTAAAATAGAATTATACCACTTTTCATGGAACAATGGCTTCCTCCGTCGCCTCGGCTAAGGGGTTTAGCTCCTCATATTAATCATGTTCTCAAAATACATCTTTGGTGCTCAAAAGTTGATTAAAAGAGTCAAAAGTGTAAAAGCAGCGGATTTTGTAACTAATATAATTGTTACAGAACCTACTGTTACAGAGGAATAGAACTGTTGCGAACTGAAACTATTTGTTGGAAAAATTGTTACAAAGGGTATTGAATATGAAAGCTACAGCAACAGTTTCTGCGACTGTTCTATGTGCGTCGTATGTTCTTCTTCTTCTTCTCCGGCAGCAGCAGAACTCGTCCTCTTCAAGTTGATTTTTCTGGCTTTTCTAAGGCTCTAAACTTCCCCCAAAGTATTCATTCACTTTCTAGGACTTTTACCAACCCTTTTATACATGGCAGGGCAACTAAATCTCGAGAATATCTTTGATTTTTCCTCCTCAACAAGTTACGGTATTTTTTTTCTTCTTTTTCTACAGGTCACGAGAATAACTCACTTTTAACTTCTTTACGCGTCTCCTCAGTCAATCCAGGCTGTCCAAACTCTCTATGTGATAGAATCAAATCTCTCAGAAGAGATTCTTTCATCTTCTTCGTGTATCTTTCCATAAAATTTCAAAACCAAACCCGGTATAAGCTACTCCCTGAATTATGGAAATAAAAGGATTTCTTTCCTTTTTAATCGAGCTTAGAACCATTACCCATCCTGTTTTATCAAGACAAGCCCAAGCAGCCCAAATACGAGACAAAAATTCAAGGAAAATTCGTCCAAATCGATTCCAGATGATAACTCAGTTTCCCGCCAGAATTTCTCTTTTAAACCGTGAAGAAGGTGTCCCCCTATCCAATCCCGCTCTGTGCTTAGCAATTGCTTGGAAATGGGTTACCCCTTATCCAAAATGAGAGTCCAAATAGCAAATGTCCTCCCAGGTGCCTTTAACAACTTTTCGAGCCAATTTCGCCGCAAAAGCTTATTTCTCCAAAAACACCTACAAAGAGATAAAATACCAAAATTAGTACAAAAATGGGTACTAACAATATACACAATAGGGATGAAAATAGACACATAAATGCGTCTATCAATTTCCAACTATGTCATTTATGATGGGAACTAGAATTACATTTTAGTTGATCCCATGTTCAATTGATACCTGTACTTTGGTGTCATTACTACTGGGAAAAAATACATCTTTGTCTCATGATATATATGTCCCTTTTCACATGCTTTATATGAGTCATTACGTATAACCCTCATTCCTTCGGGGTTCTTTCCATTTTCAATTTTGTTACATTTAGCTTAATTTGAGAAATTTTTTTATCTCAATTGGCCAAGAGAATCTCACTACACATGTCAACCACTTACTTTAGGTGGAATATATTACTAAAGATAGTTCTCTTGTTGTCATACTTCAACATATACTGGTTCGTTCGTATCATGGATGAAGTAGAGAAATTGAAATTTTCTAACTCATATCATCTTTTGTGAGTTCCTCCACAAAAATTGGAATACATGTGATTTTATTTGCAACTATTTTGAAACTATTGATTCTTTAATAGTCGAGCACGTGGATTACATTCCACGAAACATTCAAATTTGGGGAAACAATATCATGTACGCAATAATGGTCCAAGTACTTCTAAGCACCAAATAAATATATTGGAATCGAGTTGGTACAACCAATTGAACAAAAGACACCATTCAACTATAGCCAATATCATATTCAAGAGAACAAAAAACATTAAGACCAAAATTCTTAATGATCGAGATCAACAATCATAATTTAAATTGATTGTTTATATGTCGTGGACTTATCTTAAGATAAAAGTAAATAAAACTAGGCATGTTCAAAAAACAAATAAATAAGCCTAGCAAGTATTCAATGTAAAAACCCAAATTATAGTTACATACCGCGGACATTGGTTCCCACTGTATATACCCAAAACCAGGACAGCTTTGGTCGCGCACAGCTGGAACAGGGCAGGGTTCGGACCGGTTTGGCTCGGACAGATTTGGCTTGGATCGGGTTGAGTTGAACCGGACCGGAGACTTTCACAGATTCAAGCGGAAAGATTGGATTGTGAACTGGCGACTTCTTTCCTCTTTCCAACAGATCTTTCTCATACGAAGGAAAGTGAAAAGACGAGATCTTTCTCCCTCGCACATTAATAGGAACAACCGAGCAATTACATACACAGTAAAAACCAATCAAACCAATCAACCCATCATAGTATTGGACATGCTAAAATCAAAAAGAAACAAGAAGCAATGATGCCCTTTTTTATAAGAGAAAACATACCCAATTGAAGGTCTCTAACAGTCACAATCACAACATGTGCAATCGAATCATCAATAGATACCCATAGCTGTGAATACGTGATGAAATGATCGCAAAAAAAATGCTTCTACTCGGTTGATCCAAACATAGCAGACATACATATATAAATTATTCAAAACCCAAAATATGGATCTGCTTCCAATAGTGATTTGACAATAACCAGGAAAAAAATGAGAGGCTAAGCTCCTGCTTTTTCGAAACAGTATTCGATGATAATTGAAAAATAAAAAATAAAATTGTCTCTTTTGCGGTAGGGTTAGAGCTCGTGCTTGATAACGTGATTAAGGAAAATCAGAGGTGAAGAGACAAGAAGGAGAATCATCATATTAGAGAGTAGTTGTAATATATAGCTAGGTTACATTATATACACATAAAATAGGAAACTAGATAGACCCCACATCCATGGGACGTAGGCCCTGTAATAACCTAACTGTTTTATCTTTTTTTTTTTTTGTTGTTGTTGTTGTTAGATTCCTACTTTTTTCTCAAAAAGTAAAGCAGGATTTGGAGGAGGTAAGTTTTAAATTAGATAATGTCATAAAATAAAGATGGGTCACATAAAAAAATGTATGTGGCCCTACCACATCTTTGACGAAGGGGGACAAATGTTGTATAAAGAGACTCAACGTCTATTCTACATGTAAGGCAGATCATTTTCTTTTCTTATCTAATGTCACTATGATACCATCGACTGGTTCGATCTTCAGGTCTTTCTTATTTCTTTTACATTGATCATAGTGATTGTTACATCTTAATCACTCGTTTTATTTCATCTTCTCTGCAATCTTTCGATATCTTTTGATTTCAATTATTATTGCTCTAAATTTTCAAATTCTTTCGAATTTCTTTCGATCCTCATTGTTTTTCTTTCGGTTTGTTGTTTCTTCTCTTTCGGTTCATTCAATTAACTTTTTCGATCTGGATTTTCTTTCATGGGTTCATCCACTATTTCAAAGCTTCCGTTGAACTCAATCCTCATCATTATTTACCTAATGGGATGACAACTTCCTTACCAGGAAAGCTACAATTCTTTCTCTCTTTATGAAATTTCAATTAACAAAATATCTTGATGACTCGTTTCCTTGTCCGGAGAAATACACCATTCGCCTCAATGCTACTCATGATTTGATCAATCCATATTTCACTACGTGGTAATGCGAAGATTTCACTCTTGTGCTCTGGATAGTCAACTATTTCTGATTCAATGATTGGTTATGTTGCAGGTGCTACCACTTCAGCTGGTTTATGAAAAAGCATATATGATCGATTCTCAAACATCTCAGCAACTTATGCTATTCAAATGCGCACAAAAATTCATACGCTTCGTCAGGGTAATCCATTTGTGTCTTTTCTTCTCGTTGATTTGAAAAAGGTTGAGGATGAACTTGCAGCAATTGGATCTCCAATAACTTGCACAAAAATGTTGGTGATCATTTCTATCTCCTGACTATTGTTCATTTGCTAAATCCACTAGAACTTGCAATACTCCTGTTAGTAATCAAGAATTTCACAATCTATTGCTTAGTAATGGATCAATTATTGCTCAGAGATTGGCTTTTGATAGATCTAATAATGCGGCTAAGGCTTTTGCTGCAGTGATATCTAATAGTTCTAGAGGAGGCTATCCTTCTGGTGGTTTTCGAGGTCGTGGTTCTGGTGGTAGAAGTTATCCTTCTTATTTCAATAAACCTGCGCCACCAACTTATACTTCTGGACATATTTCTTCACAACCAATAACATGTTAGATAAGCGATAAATTTGGCCTAGCTGCATTGGAGTGCACTCATTGACTAAGTTTCACAAATCAAGGTCGTCAACCACCTAAAAATATTCCAGCTATGTTAGCTGCTGCTATTATTCATTATTATACTATACTTGGTTTGGTGATTCTGGAGCTAACTAACATATTAATTCTGATGGTGATTCTCTTACTACACTTTCACCTTATGATGGTTGTGATCAAATTCAAACAGCTAGTGGACAAGGTATGCCGATCTCTCATTTTGGTTCTTCTTTGGTCACTGGTAATAGTCATTCATTTCATCTAAATAATGTTTTTGTAGAACCTACTTCGACTCCTAATTTATTATCAGTGCATTAATTTACAACTGACAATAATTGCACTCTCACTTTTAATTCTAATTGCTTATATGTGAAGGATCAGATCTCGTGGAGGACTCTTTGCAAGGGCTGTTGCGTTCAGAGCCATCTACGTGCTAATCTTGCGGAAACATATTAGCTAACAAGAAACACTTGATCTCTCGGATTGCTCCGTGAACCTTACTATGATCTAGGATAAGAAGAAGAAGAGAAAGAGAACTACATATATGCAAGCCATAAACAAAGCAACAAGAAGTAAAGTACTCACGAGTTTAACGTGGTTCAACAATATACACAATGTGTGTAATATTGTCTACATCCACCAAACGGCTACGACCTCTTTATTCATTATAGAATCACCACTGAGAATTACACAACTGATTGACTACAGCAACCCATCAACTCACCATAACGTGACCGAACACAAGAACTCTCAACAAGCACCCTATAAGATCCAAAGTAGCGTCTTCACCCATACGAGATAACGTTTACCACATTATCTACCTACAACGAGACGATCTTCTCTGCACACCCTGATATAGATTATCATGGACGCCTTCAGCTCAACACCAATAATCTAATCCAGCACCACCAAGATGATCTACTCCTTTAGAAAAGATGTCTTACCAACATCTCCATACGAATACTTGAAAACGACATATCTTCCAACATCGATAAGTATCCCATAAGCACCATAATGGTGTGCTCCTTCCACCATTAAGTCTCTCACATAACCACCTCAATAGGTGGGATGAATCCCTCACATCTCTATGAGATTTACATTGAGGATTCCATGACTAACACACTTAGCCTAGACCTCCTTATATAGGAGCCACAAACTTTGTTCCCAAGTATTAGCCTCCTTGATTAAGGAAACCATCTCCAACTAGGAAACCATGGTCAATTTAGGTAACCCATCTTAGTTATGGGAATTGACCCATACTAGGAATTTATCCTAAAATAGGAAACCCACGTTTCCTTACAAGGGCCTCATGAGAATGGTATGTATACACTTCACTTCACCAATTTAAACAACAAAACATCATCCTTATATTCCATCAAAATCTCTCCTACTACCTTCTCCAGCACTAGTTCTATCAACCATGACGTTCTTCATAAGAGACTAGGCCATCCAAGCTTTAAAAACTACAACATGTTTGTAAGAGTCTTAATTTATCTTGTGTGTCTAATAAGCCTATATCCTATAATGAATGCCACTTAGGCAGGAGTCAAAAATTGTCATTTCAACTAGCTTGTCATTCTAGTACTCAACCTCTTGCTCAATTGCATATTGATTTGTGTGGTCGTTTTCATACCCTCTCATGGAGGTTGTTATTATTATTATGCCAATGTAGTTAATGATTTCTCCAAGTAATGTTGGGTTTTTCCTATGATTAATAAATTTGATTTCAAGACTATTTTCATCGATTTCATTGCTCAAATAGGAAACTTACTTCAATTCAAAATTCAACTAATTAGAAATGATGATGGGTGAATTTTTATATAAATTTTTTTCTACCTTTTTAAACTCTAAGGGAATTGCATGTGCATTTCTTGTCTACATACCCCTGAACAAAATCGATTTGCTGACACTAAACACAAACACTTAGTAAATCTTATTAGAAGTTTACTGTATCTATCGGGTTTACCTTCTAGTTATTGGGTCGAGGCCATCACTACTGCTAATTACTTCATTAACAAGCTGCCCATTAGATCCATTGATGGGTCGGAAAACCAACTTTGTTTTACCGCAAGTGCACGGTGTCCGAATTGTAGACAGCAACAAATGTGGTTCGTTCCCACGAGGAGTGTAAACTACTTCTAACTAATACAACTAACTTTCTAATCAAAATCAATTCAAGAGAGAGTTTTCTAAATTCTATACCAAGAAATCACCAAATAAATTGGATGCAAACTAAATTATTGAAGTGACAAGCAAGATGAGAAAAGGTTAAGTATCCAGGAATCCGTCATAGGCTAGGTTTTACTTATGTTCTTTCACAAGAGTCTCTATTTTACTCATGTAAAGTTGCAACACCTGGCTACTTAAAAATGGAAGATACGTCGCTAAAAATTCTTGATAATCGACTAAGGATTGTTTGATCTCGACCTAAAAGTAGAACCCCTAATCACTATGTATACATGGCATACAAAGTAGAAGAATGTTCATAAATCTAATATCAATCGGGTCTCAATGGGATTGTCTATAACTTACCTATATAGTATACTTGGCATAAAACATGAAAAGATTAATAAGAACAATCAACCAAAATAATAATCTAGCCTACAAGTTCCATTCACCCTAACAATGGTTTAACAACTCATGGCTTTTTCAAAATCCAAAGAAATTGATAGCGAAAACAATAATCTAAACATCGCAAAAGTAAGAAAACTTAAACCTAGTTTCTTCCCCGTCGACGGTGTATATTCTAATTCTGCTTCAGTGGGTATATATATCTGCCCTGCTGGTACTCGTGTCTGGACTGTACAGATATTACCGGAGGCCCATTCAATCACTGACCCTGACTTCCAAAATTCAGGCACACCACCAACTTAGCTTTCCGTTCTCCAACCAGCCAATGGTTACCAGGCACTCGACCACAACACCAAATCTCGTTTTATGGAACAACCATCCACCTTCTTCTCCATCTCGGTAATACCACCATTTTCTATTGTCATTGTTGAATCAACAGAACCTGCAATATACCATTCTTATGGACTGAAATACAACTAGTAAGAGTGCTGCAGCCAACTGATGCTTCTCACAACCAATTCAGCACCCTCCAACATGCATATCGGAACTTCCATTTTCGTCTGCGGACCTGTTAACCACTGCTGCCATTACAAATTGTTGCAGTTCCGACAAACTTCATTAACATCACAACCCCACCTGTCCACATCAAACCAACACCAACACCTCTTCTTTGCTCCAACTTCATAATAAAGAATCACCAGAAATCCATTGCAGTCTCCAACTTGAAAACATAAATCCATCACTGCCTGTACTTATATTGCACACCCATTATCATGAATTTACTCTCAAGAACTTCAATTGGACCCATCTGAGTTCAATCCAGAAACCCCTGAATTCGACCACCACTGCTTCAATCAATTGAACCCCAATTCCATCTGTCGTTGCTGTTTAACTCTTGTTCTTCATTCAATCTCAAAACCCCCACAACAGCTCCATCGTCACTGTAAAACCAAATCGAGTGTGAACCCAACCTTGTTCACAGACAAAATCCGTAAATTCCATCTCCATTTACATCTCAAGAACTGCTCCAACAGCCACCATTAGTTTGAGAGAACAAAACTCGTCCTCCATTCGATCTCTACCAGCTGCAACTGGATTCAAAATTCTTCTTAATCTCCATCTTCCTTATCAATTCGAAGAACATCAGATCAGCACCATAATCACTATCTCCATCAACAGAAACCCTTCGAAAATCAGCTGCTTGGATGGCGACGATTATTCATTTAAGATGATGCTCTCAGACCAAATTAGGGAAGGCCTTGGGTCTGGATGCCATCCCGATTGAGGTGTGAAAATGCATGGGAGATGATGGGATAACTTGGCTGACCAAGTTATTCAATAACATCTTCCGGTCAAACTGAATGCCGGACGAGTGGCGTCGAATCGTGATCGTCCCGATATTTAAAAACGAGGGAGACATTCAGAACTGCTCTAACTATAGGAGAATCAAATTGATGAGTCATACACTAAAGCTGTGGGAACGCGTCATCGATCGGCGGTTACGAAGACAAGCCAGAGTCTCACCAAACCAATTTGGATTTATGCCGGGAAGATCGACCACGGAGGCGATTTTCCTGGTTAGACAACTTATGGAAAGATACAGGGAGCAAAAGCGGGACCTGCACATGGTCTTCATTGACCTGGAGAAGGCTTACGACAAAATACCACGTGAAGTAATGTGGTGGGCTCTCGATCAAAAGAAGGTATCACCGAAGTACATAAACTTAATCAAGGATATGTACGAGGGCGCAGTTACCGGTGTCCGGACGAGCGGCGGAGTATCAAGCGATTTCTCGATTAGGATAGGGCTACACCAGGGATCAGCCTTGAGCCCATATATTTTCGATTTAGTGCTAGATCAAGTTACAAGAGACATTCAAGGTGAGATCCCTTGGTGCATGCTATTTGCAGATGATGTGGCGCTTATCGGCGAATCAAAGGAAGATGTACAGGAAAAACTTGAATTGTGGCGCCACACTCTAGAATCGAAGGGCTTCAAACTTAGTAGAACCAAAACCGAGTATTTGAAGTGCGACCTCAGCGACTACGGGGCAGTTGAAGGGGACATTCTGCTGGATGGACAACCTGTACCAAGGAAAGAATCCTTTCGCTACCTGGGATCGTGGCTCCAAAGTGATGGGGGAATCGAGGAGGATATTCGCCATCGAACTCAATCTGGCTGGGGGAAATGGCGTCTGGCGTCCTTTGTGACCGCAAAGTCCCGCTAAAGCTTAAAGGTCAGTTTTACAAAACAACGATCAGGCCTGCCATGCTATATGGTGCGAAATGTTGGGCGACGAACAATCGGGACACTTTGAAGCTGAAGAGTACTGAGATGCGGATGCTGAGGTGGGCATGCGTACATACGAGTCATGACCGTATCAGGAATGAGTACATAAGTAAGAAACTTATGGTAGCGCCAATCAAGGAGATGCTCGCCCAGCATCGGCTGCGCTGGTTTTGGCATCTCCAGCGAAGACCGCCTGATGCTCCAGTGCGAGTAGGTCGCATTAGGCGTGCGGAAGGAAGGATGCAACGCAGAGGCCGACCGAAGCTAACTTGGGATGAGTGCGTAAAAAAGGACATGAGCAATCGAAATCTTTCAACAGAGCAGGCGTTGGACAGACAGACATGGAGGGCAGCGATACGCGTGTAAGAGGTAGGTTTCAGGTACGAAGACTAACAAACCCCTTTTCTGTATTTTTCGTTATTTCTTTGCTACTCAATCAGCGAACACGTAAAGGAAACCCTGCAGATTGTGAAAGGGGGAATCCCCTGTAGCGCTGCAGTTGGCAGGATTGTGAAGGGGAAACACCCCGTAGCTTCTACAACAAGGACATGGTGTAAGCATATCCGCATTAATGGTCGAGAATTCGTAATCCCATAAAAAACGACGATTACTTACCATTTGGTCCATAAACAATCGCGGCGCGGGTAGCATCAAGTATTTTGCTTGCCGTAGTGCAAGTTGTGCAAGGCTCTGACAGGCCGACGTAAAAACTATGTTATATTTTTATGAGATATTCTCTAGTCGACCCGATACTTGCTACTAGAAAAGACTTTGGATTTGGATTTGGATTTGTCTCTCAGATCCCCTTTCTCTGTTAAGAACTCCACCAGCTTGATTGAGAAATGAGAATGTCTTCTTCTCGTTTTGGTACGAATAAGATGTGGTGGAAATGGTGCCACGTCGTCCATTTATCCTTCTCACCCTCTAATGCCCTGACGTGCTTGAAATGAAGACTACCTAGCCCATTACTGACTTGTCCGAGAGCTACCTTTAATGGCACGACCATATTGTAAGCAAACAACGCTGGCTACCATGAGTTGAGCCTTGCCTTTGTTATGCTGTGAGCCAATGCTGGTGATGTTATCGCAAACGCCACTTTAGCTTTCAATTAAGCCATTTATTTTTCTGATTGACGGATTCACTTATATTTCCTGTAAATGACTTAAAACAATATTATTAGGCCGATCGAGCTAAGCGAGGAAGGACTCTATATATAGTGACTTTGTGTCAATGTGAAGCATGACTTTTTTTCTTTCCAATTTGACATAAAAAGATTGGATTTGGGTGGTTTGGTGTCATACCCTGGAAATTTCCAAATTGTCCCTCCCTTTTAGTCCAATTACTATAACTCCTTATGTATCCTACTTTTTCAGGGGTATAATTGGTTACAAAACTTTAATATAACATATCTAAAAATCCGTGCCTTGGAATTTTACAAATTTTATCTCTTTGGAAAGGTTATAAAAAAATCTACGCAATGAGTATAAACAACAATATCAAATTTAGAGTTTTTACGAAAAATTCGGAGGAGTTTATCATTTTAAGCACAATTTTCGAAAATTAAATGTATATCCATTATGCAAACCACCACAAAGGATACATAATACTTTATGCAGCCATATTTTAGTTTATGCATCAACTTATTTTCCATTGCAACTAATAAAATGATGTACTCCCTCCGTTTTAAGAAAAGTGATACTTTCACTTTAGGCACAATTTTCGAAAATTGATGCATAACCATTATGCAAACCACCACAAAGGATGCATTACACATCATGCAGCCATATTTTGGTTTATGCATCGGGAAATTTTATGTGTCAGGAAAAGTAATACTTTTCCGCCTTGTCAGGAAAAATGATATTTTTCGCGTCGATTTCTTCAGTCGTCCGTTCCACCGTGGCAGCGGTCATCTAGTTAGTTAAATATCGAGACCTAGCTAGTATAAATATGGGTATAAAAATGTCGCACTTACGTGCTTATCATCCATTCATTTTCAAACCCCTTTTGAATTACTTTTTCATAGACCACCTGATTACAATTTTCTCAAAGTTTTTGGCTGCTCCTGTTTTCCTTGGCTTAGGCCTTATACCACCAATAAATTGTAATGAAGGAGCAAACACTATGTGTTTTTAGGAAATATTGTTTATCATAAGCGTTATAGATGCCCTGGACCTTCTACAGGTATAATTTACATCTCAAGACATGTAGTGTTTAATGAATTTTCATTCCCATATTCTTATCTAGTTGACTCTACTTCGAGTGATAGTTCCACTTTGGAGTTTGCATATTCTATTCCTACATCTCCAACCTTTTATTTCCTAGTAAATTTCAATCCTAAGATTCATTTACTTCATCCACCGCTCATGTCTCCTCTATCACTTTGAATTCTCACACTATGGTTACAAGGGGAAAGCATGGAATTTTCAAGCTAACATCCTTGTTTACTATTGTATATGATGAAATTTGCATTAGGGGCAACAATGTCATTTCAAGATCATAGGAAAAATGGTAATTCCATAAGTAAGGGCCGAGTCATCATTTTGAGCCGATAATCGTCATCAAAGTTCAGCAAATACCAAAATGAGAGAGGGTTGGACGTAAAAAGGAGCTTTGAAGACAAGTTCGATCCTCATCGTCGAAAGTCAAGCTCAACCTCATATGAAAAATCTCAACTCTCACGAAAGAGACTCATCCCTAACCACGATTTCTAGTATACGTCCCCGTGAGACACTGCCGGTCGTGATGCCGTGAATTCTAGCGCATATCCTCGACGAGATACTATTGGTCATGAAGGTTCTGTAGAGCCTAAAACGTCCCCGACTGACTTATGAACCAGAACAACCATGATTTCAGCATGTCCCCGCGAGACACAACTAGTTGTGATGACATGGTTCCTAGTATACATCCTCGACGAGATACTGCTGATCATGTAGGCTCTGTAGATGCTTAAAAACGTCCCCGATAGAGTTATGACCCAGACCGGAGACATACGTGTCTCCTGCAAGCACAACTGACCCTATTTGAGATCAAGGACTGATTCCTAGTACATCATCGTTAGATACACTGGTCACATCTATTCTAGGCCCTGACTCTACTTACATAAGCTTCGTGATAATTCTTAGGACATCCCCACGAGATACGCTGGTTATTCTGCATCTGGGCCTTTTCGATAGACTCCTAGAACATCTTTTCGAGATACACTGGTCATGTCGGCCCTACTGTACATACATAATTGACTCCTAGCACATCTTTGCAAGATACGCTGGTCAAATACAAATAAGCCAAGGTCTTGCAAAGATGTTATCAAGCATGCAAGCTTCCATTTTCTCTCAAACATGTCCTAGTTGACTATAGAGAAACTAAATCGTGTGGGCCATGCCTCAGATGGCCTCATGCTACTCCGAGCTGAACCGGTTAGTATGAAGAGTCTTATATAAGCATATTCCTCAGGCACAGCATCACCTAGGGCTCATGCCTATTTCTCAGCATCTGAAACACACTCACGACTAATAAATTGGGCTTGAACTGTACATGTTTATCCAATAATGTGGATAAGCTCCCTTGAGCTTCTCGTGCTCAACCAAGGGACCCACGGGAAATAACAGGGTCTCTACATGAAAAAAGTGACAGGCCATGGAGATAGGTATCCCAATCTCAGCTCCTCTCACACTATACACACGATTTCTGAGGGATTACATTTCTTTTCACGTGGCTTCTCCTAGTCACCGTCACAAATTAGAGAATATCACATTGGCTATAGAGAACATTTTTATCTCTCAATACATCATCACATATTAAAGCTGACTCAGCCACACACAAACGGAGGGAAGGGGGGGGGGGGGGGGGGGGATCAATTAGGGTTTTGGTCTGGCGGTTTACGACATGTGTGAGAAATACCCGCCCTATTTCTCACTGTAGAAGAAAATAAAGGCGGTGGAATAAAGAGATAAACTGAACATAAAAGTTCTCCACACGACAAGTAATCCCTATCTTCACCGATCTGAGATTATAGAATTTATCTATAAATAGGTCCTCTAGTTCTCCAAGCTAACACACAACTTTCACATAAACTCTCAGAGCATTTCTTTTTGAAATCCTAGAATTCTATGATCTCTCTCTTCATCTATTTCCTTCCCTAAGACCGCCCCTAAGCCTCATTCCATGTGACTAAAGGAGCCTTTGAACGACCCTTGTACGTGGTTTAGGCGAAGACTGTTCGTGCTCAACCACCCATAACTCACTTTCAAAACCCTTGAATCCCACTTTTAGTCTCTCACCGATTTTAGGTAATTATATTTTGGCGACCACAGTAGGAGGTTGTCTACTCAGTTACAGATCTCAATCATGGTCACTATTAGGAAGGAACCTGATTCCACCAATCCAAACTAAAAAAACGTCCCATTGATTTAGTCTTTGTAAATCCACCACAAACACGCTCGAGGGGATTATCTTTACTCCTACTTGTATCTCTCAGATGAGTGCTTGACCTTAATAAATAGGCTAGTGACGTCCTGGATCACTTAGATCTTTCCATCCATAGCAAAAGCGTCCCTATGACCTATTTCCACGAAGATCTACTACTAACCCTTGAAAATGTTGGGTAAAGACCAAGGCGAGCTCTTGGGGACTCAACAAAAAACTCATATCTACATCCTGACTTATCTGGGGACACCTGTAGAATTCATAAACAGTAGGGAACCGGGATAGATCCAACAAATCTAGATCAAGTACATGTTTCCCGAAGAAAGAGTACGAAAACTGCTGAGAATAACAGAGAGGGGAGCCACTCTGTAATCGGTCTCACAGAGAAGATGAAACTCATAGCGAACGCGGCAAAGCAAATGAATAAACACCAAATATCTAACCGACCTCATCACTCTCAGGGACCATATGACGCTCTAAACTTGATGATTCTGACGAATTGCTCCAAATTTCTTTTAGGTCAAGGGCCCTCAACCCGATCACAAGGGACTCAGGAAATTTACTATACTTGACTATTTTACTTAGAGCTCTTTCATTTTATATCCGATTGAACTCGTTCTTTTTCCATTAGATTTGTAATTTTATTGCCTACATGATAAAGTCAGAAACACTTAGAAAGGCTCCAACAAATTTGTGACCTAATAAAAAACATTGTAGAGCCACTTACTATCACAGTATACCATATCCATCCAAGATATAACTTGTCGCTCTTCATACTTTAGAGAATCACGACCTTAATGCGAAAAAGTATAAGACGATACTAACTCCCAAGACGAAGCTCAACCAATGCTCATCCTTTCCCGAAGATGCAAAGATGATAATTAATATGCTAACTCAATACCCGTTCTGTCGGAAAGAAGAGGAACTATCTATAACAATTATATAACCAAGTCTCGATGAGCCTCCAGTTCAGATACATAATGATTATCCAGTTTCATTTTCCGATCGAACCTCAGTCACCCAAGACGGAGAAGGATAATATTTTTGCATCTGAACTTTTCAATGGAAACAAAAATACGTAATGATACTCGTGAGGTCAACTATTCATATAAAAACTTTACTACTCGACATACATCCACAACCAGCTACTATTACTGAAGTAAATAGGGGAAGAATCCAAGACCGTAACCCTCCATCACTCAGGCCATAAGATAATCATCCAGACGGTTGCTAGTATTTCCAGCAGTCAAAGCATCTTATCTCGGAAAGAACGGCTCGACTAGGTTGTCCCGTGTGTCAGAATCAGACATGATGACTGAAGGATAAGATACAAAAACCACTTACGACTTCCTCAAGTCAAATTCATGTGAGAAAGTACCTAGTGTATTTTCAAAAAACTCTCCCATAAACAAGGTCAACAAAAATAGATTATTTTGCTCCTGAAGAGTATCAATTACTCTGATAGTACTGGAAGGCGTCTACTGCTCTCACGCTTGGTTGACTGTCTCCGGAAAAATAAACAATCTCAGCAGACAATTTGTTAAATATGTTCACATGAGTCTCTATCAAGATACCTAGCAGAGGACGCATGTGTCCAAGACCTCAACATAACTTTCTACGAACATCTTGTGTCCGCAGTGTTTTATTATACCTAGAGACGCAATATTGAGAAAAACATAGGTCTTGCCCTGACAATCAGACATCACTAGTCAATAAGAATCCCTATTCATACAACAAACTGGGGACTGGAGAAGAACCGTGCATCATATATCTGCATGACCAATATGAGGCGGCCGAAACATCTAACTCATAGGTGACAAACTCATACACCATCTACATAGATATTCTAGGGCACGTAACAAATTGGTAGAATTCAGAATGTCCCAAGTCAGAGACTTCTTACTAAAGGTACATGAGTAAGAATCAGATCTTCTAACCGAGCCTCAGCTCCCATGGCCGAGCCTCATGCACAAATTCAAGATAGCCTTCTCTTATAACGACACGCTTCACCCTTGCTACCAAACAAAGAATTGGAGGATGCTATCCTAAGGGACTGGAACTCAATCCTATGACAGAGATGCCATAATACATCTACAAGTCAAAGGTGGGAAGATTAAAAATCAGGTTTCGCATCCGGAGAAGAACTCACCCATCACGCCAAATCTAGGGTTTCTACCATGATTAAGCAAGCCAGGCTTTACAAAACCTCGTCTAAGGTTTCCAGATATGAAAATATGTATCGGTCTTACACCAAGGGAAATAAGCGTTAGAATCCGTTCTCTGCACAAGATTCACGTATGAGACAAATATGGTTTGCATTGGGTCAAAAAGAGTATGTATCTTCTTTTCTATTCGGACAGCCTCATACTTCATCCTTCTGATTTAATAGACTGGAACTAACATGTAAAGAATTAGCCAATGCACCGTTGAAGAAATTTTTTCGCCTATGTCCATACTATAATGTGTTCAAAGGGCTCAGCGTTCCGAGACACAGTCCATGAGATATGGTCGATGTATTGGGAGGCATTACTGCTGAAAATTCCTAGATTTCCGAGTTTTACTTCACATGTGCTTACTACTGATTAAAGAAGCTCTAAATCTGAATTTTTCACTATTAGATAAAAGTTTGAGTCTTTTTTGTTCGATAGTTGAGGAAAACCACTGAAATCAGACGTCAAACAAAGTTTCTACAGCCTCCGGAATAAAGGTCGAATTAGGAATGACCTTCTATTACGAATATAAATTAAGGTTTTTGCCTACTCCCATACGCAACAGAGCAAGCTAGGGTTTCCTTAAATTAAAAACTCTTGAGTGTCCCCTTCCTTTACCAGATGCATAGGGAAAGCTACAGAGACAGAAAATATTAAGCCTGAAGAAAATCATATACATAGGCCCTTAGAGAAAATCTCTTGCTTCATGTTCAGCTGCTTCACTTTGGCCTCTGCATCTCGAGCTGTCTGCTTAGCATGTTCCAGCTCTTCATCTACCATACACTCTCTCAGATTAAGAACCTCTGTAAAAAATGAGGACCTGCATTGTAGATGACAAAATATAGCATCTACCTGAGAACTGACAGCCGAAGAGTAATTTCACTTCCAACAGCGTTATAATACAATGAGAATTATGCTGCCGTTTTAAATGAATAAAGAATGTGCACATAATCACCAAATGGCATTCCTCATCATGTTTGCGTTTCATGTACTCAATTCAAGGAGTATGTCAGTACCCTTTTTTTAATCGGTCAAATATATTAAAAAGAAAAAGGAGGAAAAAACTGTACAAGGGAGGGAGCTAACAAGAAGGAAGCCGCGAGGCCACCCCCAAGAAGCACCTAATTAAACCGAAAATAAACAACTCCAGGCCACTCAACAGACTGAATGAAGCTTGGCCTGCCCACAAAAAACTCAAAAGTGTCTTCAGCTAGCAAACAGGCCCTCTTGGCCAAAGCGTCAGCTGAAAAATTTACCTCCCTGAACGAGTGAACATAACGAATGCTGTCATAAAAACTCCTCGCCATTCGCCACTTCTGCTGCAATTGCCAAGGCAACTCTCCTTTTTGAAAAGCTTGTATACAACTCATCGAATCAGAACGTATACAAATATTGTTAAAGCCCCACCGCCGAGCAAGCATCATTCCATAAATAACCGCACACACCTCCGCACAAAAATTTGTTTGCCAGCCAAGGCCAACACACAACGCTCCTAGCACCTTAGAATTTGCATCACGCACCAAAACTCCAGACCCTGCCTGTCCGGGATTCCCAAGAGACGCTCCATCACAACAAATCATAATCTCATTCGGCAAAGGAGGAGACCAACTAACCTCAATCGGGCAAGAAACTTTGCAAGATCGATGTTGCACTTTGAAGTAATTTAAAATACGCAAGTCATCCACCGTGTTATACATATGGCCCTTCATTCTGATTGAGTTATCACGAATTACCTGATAGATTCTTCCTTTAAAACCAAGCCAGTTAACCTCCGCGTCCTCAAAATAAATTTTGTTGCGCAACTTCCAAAGCTCAGTGGCAATAGCAAGATTTGCCATAAGCCATAAATCCTTCACCATTCTGCTACGCCCCTTAGCAGCCTTGTAAGAGGCAAGCAGTTCCTCAGAAGGCTTCAAACCAAAGATCCTAGAAGCCCAGGCCCAAATCCTCCTGGCAAATCTGCAATGCCAAGTGATATGGCTCAAAGACTCGCAACTCTTCCTACACAGACGACACATCGTTGGCATGCTCCTACCAGTCTTCCGAATAATATTATCCTCACTTGCACAGCAGTGTTCGGCCCAAATCTTCCAATATTGAACACTCAAAGTAGGATGAACAACTTTCCTGGAGAACAAAGCAGCTGTCGGATCAATAACAACCTCGGATTTAATAGCCGCCTTGGCAGACTTGACTGAAAATACTCCCTTACTATCCAAATCCCAGATTTTGTAGTCAGCGCCACCCGCAATGACTGGCAAATTATCAACATCAATGCCGCACCGAAGCATCAAATCTCTAGTATTATGAGGAATGCACCAAACACCATCAACAATAATATCACTAACCCTCGAGGAGTAATCATTCGGACCCTTGGAACTAATACCAAGTCTCTTCGCAATTGAAAAATCCCCACACCAATTGTCAAAGAAAAGGGAGGTAGAGGCACCATCACCTATGATAGCTCTAGTATGCTTCTGCACGAAATCGTAGACAAGTCTCACTCCTGGAAACACCGACGACCCCAGCTTGTAATCAATCAGATTGCCATTTGCTTTGAAGTACTTCGCTCTCAAGAATCTAGCCCAAATCTTATTCGAGTCTCTGATTGAAACCCACAACTTCATCAACATAGCTTTGTTAACATCCAACAGCTTTGGAATACCAAGACCTCCTTCTCGTCTCGAACAGCAAAGGCTTTCATACAGAACTGTAAAGTGCTTACGCTTTTCCGCATCACCATACCAAAGAAAATTGCGAATGGCCTTTTCCACCTTCTTAATAACTGAGCATGGCCATTTATACACAGCCATTGAATGAATAACGTAGCCAGAAATAACAGATTTGATAAGAACCAACCTTGCCTGAAAAGAAAGAAGCTTCCCCTTCCAACCAGCAAGTTTATCCATTATCTTCTCCACAACTTGCCTAACATGAATGTGACGCACTATGCCAGGCTTCAACTGAATACCGAGATACTTATCAGGAAAAACAGCTCTCTCCATCCCCAGAAAGTTTGAGATAGCCCTAGCCCTAGAGGGCGAACCACCGCCAAAGTAAAATTTACTCTTAGCACGATTTACACATTGGCCAGAGGCCTTTTGGTACATACCAAGCAGATTCACCAGATTTTGAAGGCTTTGAAGATTACCCTTGCAGAATACCAAAATATCATCCGCAAAAAGGAGATGAGTTGGGGCAACACCCTTCTTGACTACCATGGGATGCATGCTACGCCTAGCAAACAACTTCGAAAGATTACGGCTTAAAACATCCTCAATAAGAACAAAAATCAATGGAGATAGGGGATCCCCTTGACGCAACCCTCTAGAAATGCTAAAAAAAACCTCCGGATTGCCATTAATCATGACAGAAATCCTTGCTGAATTAAGAATGCTAAGGATCCAAGCACACCAAGCCTCAGAAAAACCATATTGACGGAACACCTCAGCTATGAACTTCCAACTAACTGTGTCAAAGGCCTGAGCAATATCCAGTTTCAGACCAACATTACCATACTTCCTATTCGTATTAATCTCATTGATCAACTCGGAAGCCAAAGCTATATTCTCATGAATATTCCTACCCTTCATAAACGCCACTTGCTCCTCAGAAATCAACTTGTTTAGCACCGTTCCAAGACGAGTAGCCATAATCTTAGTTATGATTTTGAAGAAAAAATTACTCAGCCCAATTGGCCGGAAATCCTTTATAGCATCAGACTTGCCATTCTTAGGAATGAGCACAATAAAACTATGAGTATGTCAGTACCCATAGTTCAATAAAGATCACTCTCCATAACTTCAATGGTGTTGGCAGTAAATCAAATTAGATGTGGAGGGGTCAGAGGAGGTATGCAGGGAGTTCAACCTGACAGCCACACAAAATTTTACCAAAATTTTATCATTATGAATCAAAGTTAAACAAGAGAAACAATTAAGTTTACATGTCTCTCTCTCTCTCATAAACAAGCACACATTGTTGCTGCAGTTCAGGTTGGATCAAGCTGGAATCACTGCATTAACAGGTTGACCAGATTCTAAATTCTTCAACCGTGCTGCTGCTTCCTTCCCTCGACTTACTTCTTTTGCCGAGTCATAGGATGCATGAAGCCCAACCAAAAAGTAGTAGACAAGCAAAATTGATGTCCAAATTCCAAATCTAATAAAAGAAGCTGCATCTAATGAACCCAGCAAGAACATATTCATGGCAATTGTAGCTGATGGCAACCAAGGCACAAGTGGAACTCCCCACAACTTCGGCTGTCTAGCTGGCTTGACCATCACTTTCAAACCCAGAGTGGATAAAAACCATATCAAAACGGTCGGTATGTAACCTATCCAACCATTACTGACTGCCCAGTAAACGGATGTAGCAATGGAAGATAATACAATCATTACTAGGAACCCAATGAACTTATTTCTGTCAGCATTTGAAGTCTCTCCGGCGACATAATATCTTCGAATGAGGAGTGACACTGCA
Organism: Papaver atlanticum; assembly: GCA_023531105.1. Lineage (NCBI taxonomy): Eukaryota > Viridiplantae > Streptophyta > Magnoliopsida > Ranunculales > Papaveraceae > Papaver > Papaver atlanticum. Next base: position 1,521,427 of record JAJJMB010017331.1, read on the forward strand.
ACTAAGGAAAATATGAACAACGTAGCAATTGAGAGAAGGTTGGATAGAATACTGAGATCAGTGAACAACCCTACAATGCAATTCGCAAGGGTCATCACTATTGTGGCGTTCACCGGCGTTCCTGTTCTCCCGTTAATTACTGCAAGCCACGGTGGGGCCATGTGAGTCCTGCCGATATGCGTGAAATATCGCGATTGACCAATGATATTAGCAAGTAAATTTGTAGACATACCAATTACTGCTCCTATAGCTACTAAGTACTTGGCCCAATTCAATCCTACAGCTTGAAATGCCAAGGAAAATGGTGCACTAATGTCTATCACAGTATAAGACTGCATTAAGCATAAGGTGACGGATAGTGCACAATAAACACATATGATGAAACTCATGGAACCCAAAAGTCCAATTGGGATATCCTTTCCTGGGTTTTTCGTTTCTTCGGCCATCGTTGCTACCGCATCAAATCCAATATAAGAAAAGAAGAGAACTGCTGAAGCTGTAAATACTCCTCTTGGACCATAAGGTGCAAAGTTGGTGGTAAAATTTTCAGTGTTTGCATGCATGAGACCAGCTATTAAAATGAGTAGAATAACTCCAACATTTACTATGGCTGCCACGGAATTGAAACGAGACGATCCTTTTGTACTAAGAGCAGCAGCAGTACCTATACAGGAAAAACACAACAAATTAGATACTAGAGCCTTCCTGCTTACAACAATTACTCTCTTTCACCACTTTGCAGGGCTACATGAAGAACATCCTACAGCTAATCTAAGTATCTCTCATTTATAACATGACATATGAAACAAAATATCTTTGAAAAATTTAATCAAAGTGTTTACCTATCAGAATTGGGATGACGACGGCCAGCGGGTCAAGATGGTTAAAATTTTCAGCTAGAGCTGGAACATATATACGAAAATCGTCTGGGTTACGGTTGCAAAGGGTGGCGAAATACGATGTCCAAGTGCGCGCAACACTTGCTCCTCCAACAATATACTCAAAGAGTATGTTACCAGCGGCAATGAAAGCAAAGAAGTCACCCATCTCCACCCTTATATAAGCAAATGATCCTCCTGTAAAATAACAATCCAATTACATCTTGCCCCACAAAGAAAATCTGGGTAAATTTTTTATCAGGAAACAACATAATAACAATAATTTGCCCCTTGTGGACATTAAACAAAAGCATACCTGCAACAGGAATCTCACAAGCAAACTCAGTGTAACAGAAGACACAGAGCATAGCAGAAACACCAGAAACCAAGAAAGACAAAACAATAGCAGGTCCAGCATCTCTATTTGCTTCCAAACCAGTTAACACAAAGATTCCCGCACCAAAAACAGCACCAAACCCAAACCAAATTAAATCCCACCAATTCAAAGTCTTTTTCATTTGATGCTGACTTCTATCACTCATCTCATTTACTTCTTGTTCAGCATTCGATCTTGTTGTTAATCTATCTTTTAATCTCATCTTTGTTTCTCCTAATGCTTTTGCATAACTGTTCCAGCTCTGGAATGATTCTTCTGGAAAGAAATCCTCTTTTCTGCATAAACATCCAAATCTTCCCCTCTTCTTAACTGTTGTTGATGATGACGATCTTTGATGATCATCACTACCTTCCACCATTGTTACTCAGCAGATTTTAGTACTCCAGTGAAAGGGGTTTGGTTACTGAGTTTATGTTTGATTTGTGTGGGTTCAGTCAAACGTCTGGCACCAAGAAAGTGAGAAACCTGTCATGAAGTTGCAGAAGAAAGTAATTAGAAGAGAGTTTAGACCTGTAAGACATAATAAATGGCCGGTGTGTATTTATATAGCCTAAAAACAGAGTTGTCGATTTGTCATTGTTGACTGCTGTAACAAAATTTAATGCGTCTGTGTACCCACCACCACTCTACCCTATTGAACCCCACTTCTTTTGGTCATACAATTTAAACCATCAAACAATATTCCAGTAAAAGAGAGGTCTAGGTTTTGGCTGTTTTTCTTTTCTTTTATAGAAATATTTTTATTTTTGGACAAAGATAATGTATCAAAGAAAGATTTGAATATAAAACATAGTCCAGGTGCTTTATACACATATCAGAAGCAAGACCTTATAAATTCAGAAATGCCTGCGGCACTTATTTGAGATTTAAATAAATTGTAAGTTTTTTAGCTTGACGTCTTTAGGGGCGATCCTGAAAGAATTATGGGAGATTAATAAGACAAAAAAGAGTCACCCAAAAACTAAAATAAAGCCACCCCTTATCTCAATTTTTTTCGAAATGTCTAAAATGCCCTCTATAATCGATAGACAATACTACGATCGGTAGTTTATATTGATGTATGTTGGTTTGTGTTACGAAAACTATAATCGGTAGTTAAAATGGTAATCTCGTGATGTTAATTTTCTACCGATTGTGGTAGTAGCCCCAAATTCAATTTTTCAAAAACCGATGGTATTTTGAATTTCTCTATTTGCTCTATCGATAGTTTAGTGATGTTTGTTATCTCTACCGATTATACAATCGGTAGTCTCGTGATGTTCTTTGTCTACCGATTGTGGTAGTAGCCCCAAATTCAAAATTTTCAAAAACCAATGGAATTTTGAATTTTTTGAATTTCTCTATTTGCTCAATCGGTAGTTTAGTGATGTTTATTATCTCTACCGATTATACAATCGGCACTCTCGTGATGTTCTTTATCTACCGAGCCCCAAATTTCAAATTTTCAAAAACCAATGGGATTTTGAATTTTTTGAATTTCTCTATTTGCTCAATCAGTAGTTTGGTGATGTTTATTATCTCTACCGATTATACAATCGGTAGTCTCGTGATGTTCTTTATCTACCGGTTGTGGTAGTAGCCCCAAATTCAAAATTTTCAAAAACCAATGGAATTTTGAATTTTTTGAATTTCTCTAATTGCTCAATCGGTAGTTTAATGATGTTTATTATCTCTACCGATTATACAATCGGTAGTCTCGTGATGTTCTTTATCTACCGATTGTGGTAGTAACCCCAAATTTAATTATTTCAAAACAAAGCAAAGAAGAGAAGATCATAGTCACAATCGGTTGATCAAAACCAATACTAAACTATCGATTATGAAGGGACATATAAGTATTTTCCAACCTTTTTTTTATCTTATTAGTCGCCCCTAATTCTTTCGGGGTCGCCCCTAAACACGCCAGGTTTTTTAGGCTGATTTTGGCCGTGTAACTATCATGCAAATATGGCTTTGATTAATATAATCTTCAGACTTCTAAAAAAAAAGTAAATATCAGAAGCAATAAATTATGTGGAAACTAAACAAGACCTCGAAGAATTACCTTCTTTTGGTGATGTATCTACTCCACTCCAGCAAAATAAATTTCTTATGCTAATTCAAATCGTAGCCAAGAAAATTTCGAATTGTTAGAGCATTGCTCGGTCGAATTCACAAACGTTGCTATATCAAGCTTGTTGTCAAATTTAGTTGTCAAAACTATATCTTGATTTCTAGTCTACAATTAGTTAGATGTCAGTCTAGGATAGAGGTAGTTGAGAAACGAACCAGTCATCAATTGCGTTCTACCGTTTGAAGGCGAAGATCAACCGAAGATTTTGGAGAACTTCATCAACAAAAGTTAAGTAAATACTGAACCACCTATTTCTCAAGTTATATTCACCTTTCTATCCTTGAGACGATTTTCGCATAACTAATTAGACTAGCTTGCATAAACAAGAATTTCGAGTCGAAAACTAATTATTTAGTTTACGATTTTTTCGGAATATAATGACTAAGCTTAATGAACATTTGTTCTTACTTGATCAAATTCGGTGGAGAATATTTTATTGTTCGGAACCATTTCTTGATTCAAGTTTATCATTTGAAAATAGCCTGGAACAGTGATATGTGTCATTGATGTTATTCAGGAATGTTTCAAATTTATTTAGAAAAATATAGAACTACTATATTCGGAATACAAGACAATGTTATCAGTCTTACAAACTGGGAAAACTGTTATTTATCTGAAGCCGTATTACATGTACTCGTACACGTAGCGGCGAGTAGTTATATATCGACTTTCATATTTTTGTGATACGCATATTCGTATGCACATCATGAGAAAATCTGTTTGTTTCGTGATCCAGATAGGTATGTATTTTCATATGCAATTACCATTTTGGAACTGTGGTAAGGGAACCGGGTTAAAGTATTCAAAAAGGTATGCGAGCCAATACAGTTATATGTTCTAGAACCATTTTAGTACCCAAACCGATACGCAAACTGAAAAGGTTATGTGAACTCCAGAACCAGTGAGGTCTTTAGTTTGCAAATCGATACGTGAACTGAAAATGTTCTGTCAATTCCGGAACTTAGTGTCGCACCTAAGTTTGCAAAACGGTACGTGAACTGAAAAAGTTCTGTCAACTCTGGAACTCGGTTTTGCTTGTAAGTTTGCAAACCGGTCCGTGTACCTTGACTCAGCCGATTCACGAACTACTCAAGTATTTGTACTTTGTACATTTACCAACTATGTCGATTATGAATCAATTATGATTAAATTATTTCTCTGAGATAATTTGCATTTGATCAATTCTATAATTAACGTTAGACTCATTTGATCACATGATTGTGACTCAAGATCAATGTCTTTGTGTACATGGAAATGAGTGTTAAGCTTTTAAGTTCAAACCGGCTAGTTTCGGATAACCATGCTGAACATAGTCTTTATACACGGTTTGGTTACGGTTTACCTAACCAGAGTGTATATCTTGTTTATGTGATTAAGATTCAAAGCTTTCATTTAATGGTGGATATTATGTGCTTGATTCCAAAGCTATCTTAGCTTAAACCTAAAGCAACCTAGCTAGGCTTTGAAGTCTATATAAGGGGAACTCTTGGTAATTTGGATCATTGAATCCCGACACTACTTTTTGGTGTGTCCTAGTTGTATCTAGAGTCGTCCTCTCCATAAACCCTTTTTAGGGTTTAACGACTATCAAAGACTTCATTGGGATTCGTGAAGCCAGGACTAGTTATCTTTTATCTTGATAACTTGAGTATCCTGATCTTGTTCGATTGTTGATTTATCACTTGAACAAGATAGATAGAAATGACAAAGTTCTCTTCATCTCAAATTTTTGTGATTCCACAAGTTTTATACTTGTGAGGTAAATAATAATCTAGGATGCACTTCGGGTTGCATAATTTCGGATAGACTTAATCTGTGAGAGGCATATTTGGTTCAAAGTCTTCAATTGAGTTGAAGCAATTCTTAGTTGGTGTGAGATAATCTAAGGGAATCAATTACGTGGAGTCCTACTGGGATTCAAGAGGCGTAAGGAGCGCGACTATACCTGAATCAGTGGGAGATTGAGTTCGGGCTCAACTACGTTCCAGACCGAAGCTAATTGGTAGTAGGCTAGTATCTGTAGCGGATTAATACTGTTTGGTGTTCAATCTAGACAAGAACCCGGGGTTTTTATGCATTTGCGGTTTCCTCGTTAACAATTTTTTGTAGTGTCTGTGTTATTTATTTTTCCGCAGTATATTGTTTATCTTTATAATTGAAATATCACAGGTTGTGCATTGATCAATCACAGTAGATAGGTCCGACCTTTTTTGTGGGATAATACTTGATTAATCCTTGGATATTGGTCTTTGGTACCGTCCAAGAACTCTCTTTGAGATTAGGTTCACGAATTCAATTCTTTAAACGTTTTAATCACAAGAGAGACTGAGCTATATTTTGGGATACCAATACTAATTCATATAATCGAAATACTGTTTGGTTTAGGAGTTTTATTTCAATAAGAATTGGTTTATGCTTTGGTAGTTTTTTAGGCTTCGGACTCTTAGTTTGTGGTCAGTATTTGTGTAACATCCTGAGTTTTTAGCATGGCGCATGAAAAAAGATGCGCCATGGCCTGAGATGAAGCTTCATCTCAAGATTCTGTTGCGTTAAGAGGAACATCGGCCTAGAGCCAATTTTGCACCAAAGGTGCTTTAGGCAAGTTGGGTGGCTGGCCTAGAACAAAGTAGTGCCACAATGACGCATTACGCATGTCATTGGCTTGTGGAAAATATCTCAACATGCTGGAGATGGATGGCCTTGGCAATGTATAGCCATCACGGCTGGACATTGGAGTGGCTTATGGGACAAAGCCGGAAATACAGCCATCACGGCCCTTCACTGGATCTGGCTTAGAAAATTTTCAGCCATCATGGACGGACATTGGAACTGGCCTGTGAGCCAGAACTGAATATACAACCATCACGGCCGTACATCGCATTTGGCCAGGGTAGTCATGTGCAGCCATCACGGCCTTGGGAGTTGATGAATGATTTTTGCTCTCCTAATCTAATTTATAAAAATGTCAAGTTAACATATATAAGGAGGGGTAATTGGTTGATGGTGCATATGCAGACCATGCACCAAGTAAGCTTCATACCTTAGCCGGAAGAGTATAAATGATACCTAAACCTCATTTATAGTTATGCAGCTTGCCAATGGACCATATTAAGCATGGGCATCACTATGCCATGCCGTGGGAAAAATATGCATCACTTGGATGTATTTTGACGGAATAGCCTATACGTACTAAGTCATTACCCTTATTGTTAGGCCAAGACCTTGCAAACGAGTTGGCTTAAGTTGTTGTCCCATCGAGGATGAACTACGATATGTGCTTGATCCCTTTGGAGTAAGGAATGGTACGTAGGTAGCCGCAATGAGTTGCAGCATTTCCGGTCCAGCACGTTGGCTCCTTATACCATCTAAGCTCGGTAGCTCGATGCAAGAGATGATTGCGGCCAAGCTTGAAAGGGATTAGTTGCACGCCAGCAAAGGGATGCTAATACTTCATATCAAGCTACACAGAGTTAGTAAGCGCAATAGGAAAATGACAATAGGATTGGAGCGGCCTATGCATAAGTCCAAGGCTTAGACCTTATCCATGGACATGATTCATTGGTGTGACGATCGCTCAGCTAGATAGGAATTTCAGTGATGAATTTCCTACGTTGAGTAAGGACACTCGGAAGCCAGAGATGCATGTATGGTGCATCGCCCATAGCCTTCAAGGCTTTATGCCCTTTTGTGGACAAGGGTAAGATTAGAACGGTGTGGAAGCTAAGTTAGCTGCATCATGCTCCACGACCATGCTTGCAAGGGTAAATGAACGTGAATTTTCCTATCTTTAAGGCCCGTATTGTAGCATCATCATGGCGTATTGGGGAAGTTATGGCCTGCGCCCCTAGGCGCACCAGACATAATTTTATGGTCTGTGACAGTTGGTATCAGAGCAAGTTCCGAGATAACTCTAGGGACTGTGCGGAGTGGACTCATTGGAGAGTATTTTCCTTAAATGGAAAACTTAAAGTTGGAGAGTAGGCCAACTTTTGCGCGGAAAGAGTTTGTAACTGCTATGCCAGTTACATTGCGAATCGAGTTAAGCTTGTTTAAGCGCTGTGAGTTTGCTAGAAAATCCGTCTGGGACAGGTGGCTGGTATCCTACTACCATTGGCATAGGGATTGATCACCCCTCACCCGTCCGGGACGGTGTGCGTTGTCAGGTTGGCTTGCAACCCATTACGATGGATAAATGGAAATTCTTCAGGGACGGTGGATTGCATCCCAATGCAGTGGCATTAGAGTTGGGTCCTCACAGTGTTGCGTTAAGATGTTGCTTGTCATTTCGATGACATCTTCCACTTGTGAACTTTAGGGATTCCTGAGTGGTGGTATGGGACGCCCCTTAGGATACCTAGTTTAGATATCATTTGGAAACTGGCCAACTCAATATTCTCGGTAATGTTGTGGGCACTTTTAGATCCCTGGGCATGCGGTATGGGACGTTTGCTCAGAAGGTCTAAATTGTTGTTCACGACAACTTGAAGAAACCTGTGATTTCTGAGCATCTGGTATGTGACTTTTCCCAGGAATCGAAACCGAAGAGTTTGTCCACAATAGTTTTGATTTTGAATTTCGGGGACGAAATTCTTTAAAGGAGTGAATAATCTGACACCCTGAGTTTTTAGCATGGCGCATGCTAAAAGATGCACCATGTCCTGAGATGAAGCTTCATCTCAAGCTTCTGTTGCTTTAAAAGGGACATTGGCCTAGAGCCATTTTCGCACCAAAGGTGCTCTAGGCCAGCTGGGTGGCTGGCCTAGAACAAAGTAGTGCCACAATGGAGCATTACGCATGTCATTGGCCTATGAAAAATATCACAACAGGCTGGAGCAGGATGGCCTTGGCAATGTACAACAATCACGACCGAACATTGAAGTGGCCTATGGGCCAAAGCCGGAAATACAGCCATCACGTCCCTTCACTGGACCTGGCTCAGAAAATGTTCAGCCATCATGGCCGAACATTGTAACTGGACTGTGAGCCAGAACTTAATATACAGCCATCACGGCCTTAGGAGTTAATGAATGATTTTTTATCCCCTAATCTAAGTTTTAAAAATGTCAAGTTAACATATTTAGGGAGGGGTAGTCGGTTGATGGTGTATATGCGGACCATGCACCAAGTAAGCTTCATAGCTTATTCGGAAGAGTATAAATGATGCCTAAGCCTCATTTATAGTTGCGTAGCTTTCCAATGGACCATATTAAGCATGGGCATCACTATGCCATGTCACGGGCCAAATATGCATCACTTGGATGTATTTTGACGGAATAGCCTATACGGACTAGGCCATTACTCTTATTGCTAGGCCACAACCTTGCAAACGTATTGGCTTAAGTTGTTGTCCCATCGAGGATTAACTACGGCATATGTTTGATCCCTTTGGAGTAGGGAAGGGTACGTAGGCATCCATAATGAGTTGCAGCATTTCCAGTCCAGCACGTTGGCCCATCATATCATCTAATCTCGGTAGCTCGATGCAAGAGATGATTGCGGCCAAGCTTGATGAGGCTTAGTTGCACACAAACAAAAGGATGCTCATAATTCCTATCAAGCTACACAGAGTTGGTAAGCACAGTAGGGAAATGACAATAGGATTGGAGCGGCATGTGCCTAAGTCCAAGGATTATGCCTTTTGGATGGACAAGATTCGGTAGTGTGACGATCGCTCAGCTAGATAGAAAATTCAGTGATGAATTTCCTATGTTGAGGAATGACACTCGGAAGCCAGAGATGCATGTAAGGTGCATCGGCCATAGCCTTCAAGGCTTTATGCCCTTTTATGGATAAGGGTAAGATTAGAACGGTGTGGAAGCTAAGTTAGCTGCATCATGCTCCACAAGCATGCTTGCAAGGGTAAATGAACGTGCATTTGCCATCTTTAAGCCCCGGATCGTAGCAACATCGTGGCGCATCGGGGAAGTTATGGCCTGCGCCCCTAGGCGTGCCAGGCGTAATTTTCCGGTCCGTCATAGTTGGTATCAGAGCAAGTTCCGAGATAACTCTAGGGACTCTGCTGAGTGGACTCATTGGCGAGTATTTTCCTTGAATGGGAAACTTAAAGTTGGAGAGTAGGCCAAATTTTGCGCGGAAAGAGTTTGTAACTGCTATGCCAGTTACATGGCGAATCGAGTCGAGCTTATTTAAGCGCTGTGAGTTTGCTAGAAAATCCGTCTGGGACAGGTGGCTGGTATCCTACTACCACTGGCATAGGGATTAATCACCCCTCACCCGTCCGGGACGGTGTGCGTTGTCAGGTTGGCTTGCAACCCATTACGATGGATAAATGGAAATTCTTCAGGGACGGTGGCTTGCATCCCAATGCAGTGGCATTAGAGTTGGGTCCTCACAGTGTTGCGTTAAGATGTTGCTTGTCATTTCGATGACATCTTCCACTTGTGAACTTTAGGGATTCCTGAGTGGTGGTATGGGACGCCCCTTAGGATACATAGTTTAGATATCATAAAGAAACTGGCCAACTCAATATTATCGGTAATGTTGTGGGCACTTTTAGATCCCTGGGCATGCGGTATGGGACGTTTGCTCAGAAGGTCTAAATTGTTGTTCACGACAACTTGAAGAAACCTGTGATTTCTGAGCATCTGGTATGTGACTTTTCCCAGGAATCCAAACCGAAGAGTTTGTCCACAATAGTTTTGGTTTTGAATTTCGGAGACGAAATTCTTTAAGGGGGTGAATAATGTAACACCCTGAGTTTTTAGCAGGGCGCATGCTAAAAGATGCGCCATGGCCTGGGATGAAGCTTCATCTCAAGCTTCTGTTGCGTTAAGTGGAACATTGGCCTAGAGCCAATTTCGCACCAATGGTGCTTTAGGCCAGTTGGGTGGATGGCCTAGAACAAAGTACGTAGGGCCACAATGACGTATTACGCAGGTCATTTTCCTATGGAAAATATCGCAACAGGCTGGAGCAGGCTGGCCTTGGCAATGTACAACAATCACGGATGGACATTGGAGTGGGCTATGGGCCAAAGCAAGAAATACATCCATCACTGCCCTTCACTGGACCTGGCTTAGAAAATGTTCAGCCATCATGGACGGACATTGGAACTGTCCTGTGAGCCAGAACTGTATATACAGCCGTCACGGCCGTACATTGCATTTGGCCAAGGTAGTCATGTGCATCCATCACGGCCTTGGGAGTTGATGAATGATTTTTGCTCCCCTAATCTAAGTTGTAAAATGTCAAGTTAACATATATAGGGATGGGTAGTCGGTTGATGGTGCATATGCGGATCATGCACCAAGTAAGCTTCATAGCTTATCCGGAATAGTATAAATGATGCCTAAGCCTCATTTATAGTTGTGTATCTTGCCAATGGACCATATTAAGCATGTGCATCACTATGCCATGTCGCAGGCCAAATATGCATCACTTGGATGTATTTTGACGGAATAGCCTATACGTACTAGGTCATTACCCTTATTGCTAGGCCATGACCTTGAAAAAGAGTTGGCTTAAGTTGCTGTCCCATCGAGGATGAACTACGGTATGTGCTTGATCCCTTTGGAGTAGGGAAGACTATGTAGGCAGCCGCAATGAGTTGCAACATTGCCGGTCCAGCACGTTGACCCCTTATATCATCTAAGCTCGATAGCTCGATGCAAGAGATGATTGTGGCCAAGCTTGATGAGGCTTAGTTGCACACCAGCAAAGGGATGCTCATACTTCTTATCAAGCTACACAGATTTGGTAAGCGCAGTAAGGAAATGGCAATAGGATTGGAGTGGCCTATGCCTAAGTTCAAGGCTTATGCCTTATGCATGGACAAGATTCAGTAGTGTGACAATCGCTCAGCTAGATAGGAAATTCAGTGATGAATTTCCTACGTTGAGGCATGACACTCGGAAGCCAGAGATGTATGTAAGTTGCATTGGCCATAACCTTCAAGGCTTTATACTCTTTTGCGGACAAGGGTAAGAATAAAACGGCGTGGAAGCTAAGTTAGCTGCATCATGCTCCATGAGCATGCTTGTAAGGGTAAATGAACGTGCATTTGCGTAGTTTTAAGACCCGGATCGTAGCATCATCATGGCGCATCAGGGAAGTTATGGCATGCTTCCCTGGTGCGCCAGGCGTAATTTTCTGGCCCGTCACAATTTGCTTTTGTTTGGGACTTTATGCCTGCTCTATAAATACTCGTCTGTTTTACGTTTATGGATTCATTCAATTATCAATATAATTAAGCTTTGCTTAGAGGTGGATGTTCTCTAATCAACCGATCATCTTTTACTGTGTTAATAATATTAGGGTCTTAAGATTTAGTATCAGGATCCTATCATCTGGTATAAGAGCTTCGTACCTTAGGTACATTTACTTGGGATTTTAATAAACTAGTTATGAAGTTTTCCAAACTGGACAGGGAATTCTCTTTAACTGGTGATAATTTACCAACTGTTATGTTATTGGATATTAATTTTATGCAGCGAATTATATGTCATGAGAAGCAAGGAATTTTTCTTCAATTAACAACTGCTTCAAATGGGACATATTCAATCAATTCAGCGGTACCACCTGCGATAAGAGAGTTAGTGTTGCAATTTTCTGATGTCTTTGGGACTCCTACATCTTTGTCGCCTAAATGTTCTCACGATCATCATATTCTAGTGATTCCGTATTATTTTTAAGTTAATGTGCATCCATACCGGTACCCGTATTTTCAGAAAAAAGAGATTGAAAAGGTGGTTGCTGTATTAAATGAGGTCGGCTTCATTCTTCCTAGCTCAAGTCCCTACTCTTCACCGGTTTTGTTAGTTCGTAAGAAAGATGGATCGTGGCGCATGTGTGTAGACTGTCGCGCTCTAAATAACATCACTATCAAGGATCGATATCTTATTCCAGTGGTGGATGAGTTATTAGATGAATTGAAGGGCACAATAATTTTCTTGAAACTTGATTTACGTTGGGGTTATCACCAGATTCGGCTTCATGAACCAGATATACCATACACTGCATTTCAGACGCACGATGGACATTATGAGTTTTTGGTAATGCCTTTCGGCCTTTCTAATGCTCTTGCGACTTTCCAAAGTCTCATGAATGATATTTTTCGGCCCCACCTTCGTCAGGTTGTCTTGGTTTTCTTTGACGATAATTTGATTTATAGTAAGACACTTAGTGAGCATATTCACCATTTATCGGTTGTTTTTTCTATTCTACGGACTAATCAACTCTTTGTGAATGAGTCTAAGTGTGTGTTTGCGCAATCATCAATAGGTTATTTGGGGCATAAAATTTCAGGTGAAGGAGTTTCAGTTGAAGACGACAAAATTACAAGTATATTGAATTGGCATATTTCGTCGTCGATCAAGGGTCTTCGTGGGTTCTTAGGATTGACGGGATACTACTGTAAATTTTTTAAGGATTATGGTAAGATAAGTGCACCATTGATGGCTTTGTTAAAAAGGATGCATTTAGTTGGTATGACGATGCTACTGCAACTTTTAAACATCTTCAAACGGCTTTGACTACAACTCCCCTTTTAGCACTTCCGTATTTTTTGAAGGAGTTTGTGCTGGAGTATGATGCTTCAGGCAATGGGTTAGGAGTTGTCCTTATGCAATTAGGTAATCCTATCGCTTATCATAGCAAGTCTTTTGCTGGAAAAAACTTAAATCTTTCTGTTTATGATAAAGAGATGTTAGCTATTGTCTCCACCATTCAAAAGTGGCGCCCATACTTGGTTGGACGACATTTTAAGATATATATAGATCATCACAGCCTTAAGTATTTCTTATAACAACGGTTATCTTCAATGGAGCAGCATAAATGGCTATCCAAGTTACTTGGATATGATTGTGAGATTGTTTATAAGTGTGGTTCGGATAATAACGCTGCTGATGCGTTATCACGTGTAAGTGACTCCCACTTTTTAGCTATCACTACTCCAATATACCGGAGTCCATGAAATAATTCAAGAATGCCATGGTGATGCTGATATTAGCAAAATTATTGATGACTTACGCCAAAATCCATCTTATAAAAAACATTATTCTTATACAGATAATGTTTTGCGTTATAAGGGTCTTATTGTGGTCATTTCCACTTCTTCTTGGCGTACTAAACTTTTACATGAGTTTCACGATTCTCCCATGGATGGACACTCAGGATTTTTAAGAACTTATAAGAGACTTAAGGAGAATTTTTATTGGAAAGGCATGAAAAAATCAATTAAATCTTACATTGCTGAGTGTGATATATGTCAACGGAACAAATCAAAATCCGTGTCACCTACAGGTCTACTTCAGCCGCTACGCGTACCTGAAGACGTGTGGTTGGATATATCTATGGATTTTATTGATGTATTACCAAATTCTGGTCGTAAGAATTCCATTATGGTGGTAGTTGATCGACTTTCGAAGTATGCCCGTTTTTGTGCTATTTCTCATCCCTATATTGCCACTAACATAGCTGAAATATTCGTTCGTGATGTCGTTTGTCTCCACGGCATGCCTAAGACTATTGTAAGTGATCTTGATCCTATATTTCTTAGTAATTTTTGGGAAGCTTTGTTTGCTGTCCAAGATACTAAGTTATGTCGGAATTCTGCATATCATCCACAAACGGACGACCAAACTGAGGTAACCAGTGCACTTTAGAATGTTATATGTGATGTTTTGCTGGTGATAAACAACACACTTGGTCTAGCTGGTTGTCATGGGAAGAATGGGGGTATAACACCACTTACCATTCAACCATTAAAATGACTACGTTTGAAGCCGTATACAGCCGGCCGCCGCCAACTATTTCGACTTATCTTTCGGGTTCTATTGTTATCCATACTGTGGACATATCATTACAATCTAGAAATCGCACCTTACAAATTCTAAAGATGCATCTTGAAGATGCTCAAGCTAGAATGAAGTCCTATGCCGATGCTCACCGGACAGAGAGAAGTTTCGAGACTGGTGACTTAGTTTTTCTCCGTCTGTAGCCATACCGCCAAACTACTGCAGCAAATCAATCTTACTCCAAGCTCTTTCTGCGCTTCTATGGACCCTTTCACATTTTTGAGAAAATTGGAGCGGTTGCTTATAAGTTAGTAAGTTAGACATGCCTTTGACATGTCGCATACACCCTGTCTTTCATGTCTAAACCATGAAATTGAAATCGGGCATGCATGATAGAATGGCAGATAATTGACCAACTTCGGTAGATCAGTTTGAATGGGAATCGGATAAAATCTTAGAACGAGGTATGTTTAAGAACCACAACGTCGCAGTTATTTGTTGGTTGATCAATTGGAAAGATCGTTTCATTGACGAAGCTACAGATTTTACTATCCGCTTTCCCACGTTTGCGGCTTGAGGACAAGTCTTATTTGAAGATGAGTGGAATGTTGGGATACCAACACTAATTCATATATTCGAAATACTGTTTGGTTTAGGAGTTTTATTTCAATAAGAATTGGTTTATGCTTTGGTAGTTTCTTAGGCTTAGGACTCTTAGTTTGTGTTCAGTATTTTCTTTGGTTTGGGACTTTATGTATGCTCTATAAATACTCGTTTGTTTTACGTTTATGGATTCATTCAATTATCAATATAATTAAGCTTTGCTTAGAGGTGGCTGATCTCCAATCCACCGATCATCTTTCACTGTGTTAATAAGATTAGGGTCTTGAGATTTAGTACCAAGATCCTATCAATATAACACTAGACACTTTCCTTGATTGAGTTTTAACTCTCGGAGTTGAGTTGAGTTGAGTTTTTCCATACAAATTGTCTACGAAAAAGTTGGTGGTGTATTTTGGTACCCCCGGTGTTTTTCACGAACCCCTACCCATCTACTCGCAAAATTAACCACAGGAACCACTGTGCTACGCTGCCACCTTTGTCTATAAAGAAGCGTTGTCATCTATTATATTTCTGGTAATATGGGTCACTGATCATCCCCAATGCATAAACATTTTAGTTTTTTACTTCTTGAGAAACATGTCACATTTAAGTTGTTTACAATTATATACGTTCACAGTAAAACATCTATAAAATAATAGGCTTAATATATTAATTTAAATAATAATTCTTAATTTAAAAAAATTCTTTGGAAAAAACGAGAATTTCAATATTAAAAAAATAAAAATAAAGTATCTTAGGATAAATACCGAAAAAGATTTTTAAAAGTGGAAAATATAGAAAAAGATTAAAAAAACATTAACGGAAGTATTTTTAGAACGTCATGCATTTGTTTTTAAAGTAATAGATCTTATTAATTTCCATGGAAAAAAAATTTTATACAGAATTTTTTTGTATTTAACATACAATTTACAATTCAATTTATTCACAAACAAACCAACAAGCTATCAACCTTATCAAACTCCAACTATAACTCCACATGTCCTTTAATGACTCAAACAACCATTTCCCAAATTCTACAACAAACAGCACCAGTATCTGTCATCTCTTCTGTCTGTTTTCTATTTTAGACCTTATGGTTGGCCAGGAATGAACTAATTTACCGCCAAAAGCAAACAACATCAGAAGAAATCCTAACTTGGGAGAAAAAACAACAACAAGAATATTCCGTGGCAATAGAATCCTTACCTCATGTGTTACCAGGAGATTCATCGGTAATTAACCACTCAAAAAATGCCAAAATGATCTCAACAATTTCGGTAGGATGGTCCACACCAAACTTGAACTGGATTAAGATTAACACAGATGGAGTGGCCAGGGGGCATCCGGGTTTCGCAGGTGCAGGTTTCATTTGCAGAGATTCTGAAGCACGAACAATTATGGCTTTAGCTCAACCTCTAGGAATTACAACATCCTTAACTGCATAAACTTGGGCTCTGCTTTTGGCATCAAGAACAACAACAGAAAGGCAATGGCCAAACGTTCTCTTCGAGACGGACTCATAAAACCTTCTGCTCTTCGTCACATCCGCTACTGAACCCCCTTGGCACATCTCAGGGATGATTGAAGAAATAAAATATAGAATACGACAGATTCCGCAGTCCGCATTCCAACACAACTACAGAGAAGGAAATCAAGCAGCGGATGGCTTGACCAACCATGCGGCTGACGAAAGTCAAATGAGAAACTTTTCAACCAAAATTTGGGACCATGCAATCCCGGTTTTTATTAGTTAAATTATCTTCTATTACTATGTGGGTACCACATACCCACGTCAAATTGCAACCTAATCTTCTATTAATAAAATGCATGCTTCAAAAAAATTAATAGAATCATATTTTGAGAAAATTTAATGCGTATAAAAATTATTTTTTATTTTCTGATGGAATTATTATTTTATATAATATTTGAGACCTATTAATGTGTAAGGGGGAACTTTTGAAATGTATTATATTACAATTTTATCGAATTTATTATTTTAGCACTAAGGGCCCGAGTCGAAACTGGAAAATTTGATTATTTTAGCGAGACTATTACATTATTGAGTATTATTTAAAAAATGTTTTACTATATGTATTTTTATTTCCAAGGTATATATAAAAATGATTCAAATATATGGTCTGATTATTAAAATAAGAAAATGATTCGATTCACGACTTCACAACCGTGCCTCTCAGAATTCACACGATACAAAAATCAAAAGGCTATGACCCCTATAACTAGAATCTGACCAGAAATATAAACTAGAATATGACAAAAAACAGAAGTCCTAATAGAGAATAAATTCCTGCTACAACTAGAAATAAGGTTCATGATACAACTTGAAATAAGATTCCTAAACAACTTAGGAATTAGGAAATCAGTTTGGTGTTTGTTTTTTTTTTGATAGGAAGAAAAGATTTTATTGAGAAATGAAGAATGTACAAGATACTACTAGAGGTAGTATGAGAAAACTAAGTAAATACCGTATTCCAGTTTTCGACTGTGTAAGCAAAGTTTAAATGAACCCTATTACCAAAAGCAGCAGCCCAAGTGAGAACTAGTGTTTTGGCATCACAACATAATTCTTCATCTAACTTGTAAGTGTAGCTTTCTTCAAAAATTCGACAATTTCTTTCCCTCCATAAAACCCATATGACAGCAGCGGGGATGAGTTTCCACACCATTTTAGCATTGCCTGAGAAAGCATTGATTTTTCCAGATTAATGAAAGAATCTGGAAAAACCCATGCCCAACCCTCAGAAGGTGTTATAGATGACCAGACCTTATGTGCCACTTTACAGTGTAGTAGAATATGGTCTTGAGATTTTGTACTATCTCCACATAAGCTGCATGAACCGTCAATATCCACACCCTTGTATTGTATCCTGTCTTGAGAATTTAGTCTTCCATGAACAGCACACCATAATAAAAAAATTAACCTTTGGTGGAATTCCATGAACCTGTAGTAGAATATGGTCTTTGAATATAATGATTTAACTGAAAAAAATCCATCTGAAGTCAAGGGCCATCTCCTAACATCTTGCAAAGTATCAAGGATTGGAGGTGAAGATCCCAGATTCTGTAGAAGAGCAGCTAAAGAATTAACTTCATCATCTGTAAGAGTTCTCTTAAAATCAAATTTCCAAGAGTTATCTGTTGTGGTGTGATCAGCTAGACTTGCATTCTTAAGCCTGTCCAGCTTGTACAAATTTTTGTAAGAGTCCATGAGATACAACTCCCCACTCCATCTGTCATGCCAAAAAGAAGTGTTCTCTCCTGAATGAATGTTGAGAGAGTAGTTTTCATTGATAAGAGTACCTACTTCAACAATGGTCCTCCAACATGAAACTCCATGAGCTGAATGAACTTTTCCTGGTGTCCAAAAAGAGAAGGTGCAACCATATTTCTCCACAATTAGTTTATACCATAAATGTGATTTTTCACTCCCAAATCTCCAACACCATTTAGCCAGAAGAGCTTGGTTCATTACTCTGAGATTAAGAACACCTAAACCCCCTCTCTCTTTAGAAGCCATCACCAACTTCCAATTAATCAAATGTGAACATTTACTTCCAACAGAATTATGTTCCCACAGAAAGTTCCTCATTTTCTTTTCCAAAATATTTATGATTGAAATAGGAGCTTTTGAATAGAGAAAAGTAATACATTGGAAGAGAGCTTAAAATGTACTTCAAAAGAGCTAATTTACCTTTTTTTGAAAGAGAAATATGATTCCAAAAAGACAGTCTTACATCAAATCTTTCTAGAATGGGAGTCCAGATGGATTTGCAGTTTGCTTTAGCTCCCAAGGCATACCCAGATACATGAATGGCAGATTGTCTGTTTTGCAGCCAAAAGCAGTTGCCCACTCATTAAGTTTGGTGTTCTACACGATAACCAACATCTTTTGGCAAAATATATGTGGCCGTGTCGTAAATCCGTCGGATATGGCCCGTCGTCTATGGGAAGTCACTCAGTAAGAATGTTCTTGTACTATTGAACAGTGGTTTCCAGGTGCGAGGTAAAATTCGGTATTTGGTAGGTGTCAAAATGAACGGAGGAGTTATCGTCTGCCGAGGACAGTACATATGCGTAACTCATAAAGTGAACACTAAAGCACGCACTGATGTGGATAATCAAGTCAATAAAAGGACATGATAAATGGTCTTGGATGGAGTCGGTAGATTTTCGATAAAGTGGTCAAGTTTGGTAGGCAGTACCTAAGAATAAGATGGGTCATAACTATCCGTGCAAAACTCTGCCAACTAAACGTCGTATGTGCACGTAACACCCAAATTGAGAGAACAAGCAACAAAACATTTTGAACAAACTTAGCTATAAAAATGAGATAATTTGATTGCCTAGTCAGTGGTAGATATATCAACCTTAAAGGAATAAGGATCATTTTTAATCAAGATATGCTAAATGAGGTCACATACCAACGTGTGATTGAAATTAGTTGCTATGTATTTAGAAAAATGCTGTTATGGGTGGACGAGCAAGAGAACTAGTTGGGCTCTTCTTTGCTCATTATTTATCCTTGGTTCTCGTCTCGAGAATTCCATAATATGTCCTGTTATATTTGCTCATTGTTTATCCTTTGTTCTCTTCTCGAGAATTTCCACGACGTGTCTAGTAGGGCTTGTATATTTAGGGCAGTGATCACAATGTGCTGTGCATAAAATGGCACGAGTGGCACGACAACCACATGGGGCACTAGCACGAATCTAATTAAAAGTGTGAAGTTTTTCCCAAAAATGCATTAGAGCATGCAATCAATACCTAAATCAACTGCAGCCTTTTACTTTAGAGACTCTTGATAATAAATAAAAAAAGCGCCAGCGGCAGCACATTCACTTTAGCTGTTCACTGCCAGTGGCATTCTTGTTCATGGTATTCACAAATCACTAGCACGTTTTATTTCTATGGATGTTTTTTATATAAATATGGACATATAAAAAAATCCATTCTTCTGTCGACCGTGGAATGGATTAACTAGTGCAATGAACATGCCTGCCTATTCCCTACCAGTATTATATAATCTGCCGCCGGAACAGGCTCACTAAAGTTAAGTCCGGACTTTATTGACTAAACTTTTCCTCTCTTGGATGGACATGGACTGTAACTGAAGTGTACTATTCTTCAAAGATAAAGTAAAACCACGAGCTCTCCCATTATGGTTGTGAAAAGCATAGCCATAGATAGATACCACTAGGCACTGCTACAATGAACTGATGTAAGCCTTTCTTTCTCATTGTCAATAATGGAAGTGCCCACCAATCCAATCTTGTATGGACAAAGAGAACGTTGTCACCACAGGTTCCTAGCTACAAAAGGGAAAACTCTAGAACTAGGACAACTAATATGGGCCAATTCTGGGATAATAAATCCAGGCCTCTGATCATTTCCCTCTTTACTCATTACTAATCCCGATGCTAGAGTCATTCCCTTCTCCACTGTTCAGATTGTGCCACGTCATGTCTCAAATCTGGACAAGCTCCCATTGTCCTAACTGCAGCAAGGTCGCTACAAAAGTTATGAAAATGTAAAAATGCCAGGTTCAAGAATTCCAAAGTACAAATGGGGATTATTAATTTGGGGCATAATATCTTTTACCTTTGATACATGCGTATTTGGTTCTATACTTTAGTTAGTCATCATATTTTATTTGTGACTTCCCATAAAGATGAAGGGCCAAATTCCATGCACGCTTGACGGTTAAGCTCAATTAGTTCAGATTCATTTCTACTTTTAATTTAAATCATCAACCATAACTCTTTATTTATTTTCTTATTTTTGAGAGGATCAAATTTCAATTCTCTCAAATCCAAAAAAGAAAAAAAAAATCAATTCATTCAAACAGAAATAATGATTACGTAGTCGCTGCTATAAGCTAATCAAAATCCACGTACAAGTGATGATATCAATTACAGATAAATCACGAAGAGAAAGGATCACCTTTTTCCTTTGAAAATTGAGGAATACCTATAAACTACAATTCTTCTATGTTCAACATATGTAGGTGAACTTCATTTACATAGGTTGTGTACCAGAATTTATTTTGTGCGTTGTTTTTTGATACATCCAGGTTTTTCCCTGCCCATTCATGATTGAGGGTTAATTGATTACAAATGGATGATATATGTGTTTTATTTATGATTTGATATCTGTTTGTGATGATGAACCCTTGTGCTTAAAATTGATGCAGTCTGTCGTCTTGTTATTGAAGTCTTCACTCATTTCATATCTTCCGGCTCTTGTCTTTGTATACTTTCACCTATTGACTTTAAAACTGGTTTAAAGTTACTTTTGAAGATAACACGGAGTCCGCCACAAATTGTTGCCCACCGGAATGTTGCTTCAGCTTCTTTAACTTTAAGTTGTTCTACGGTGTTACAACTTACACTATTATCCTTTGGCTCATGTGTTCGCCCTTCAGAGTTCACTAGTGTCAAACCAATTCCTAAGATGGTTATAGGTTCCATCATTGACATGGCATGCTGATGGTTATGGCCATAAATCTGCTGTTGTTGTTTGGTTATTCTTATGTGACTTTTAGTGTTTCGTCATCCATAGGGTTGTAGTATAATACGTAATGTCATAGTAATCTCTACTTATGTTGATTATTTCATTAACAATCCTTTTAAACATACCGCCCAAAAAACAACATTAAAACAACACTCTCACACAAAAGTGGGCCCATGGTATATGAATTAACAGGGGGTCAGGTTTGGTGGGCCATCACATTTGGGTGTGTGAGGAGGTTGTTTAAGGGTGTCAAATAAGCGGTACACCAAGAATTTTCGTTTCATTAATGAAATTTACTATTTTTCTAGACAAATTCACAAGTCGCTTTCCAGATATGCCAAATAATCTGTAAAGCGCAGACTAGTCCATTACTCTACCATCTCTTTCATGTTTACAAACCATGAATTGAGTCATACATGAAACTCAGTTGAAGTATTGTACCATTGCCTACAAAATTTATATCGGATTTAAAGTGCATGTGAGTTGATATTTGGCAAGATTTTTGCTATTTTTCCATTGTTCGGGGGAATAGTGTGGGTCCCTTTCTATACAAAAGTTTTGATTGAGGGGCTTACCTTTCTATACAAAAGTTTTACATATTCTTTCCTATGTATTCCTTTTTTTATACAGAAAGCAAAAAAAGATATTTCATTAAAACCAACATAGACCAAAGGCAACCAAAACAACACAAACACACTTGAACTTCTATAGACCTTATATAATAACATAATCACAATGGATTTGGTTTTTGATGTCCGGAGAAATATCTAAACTCAGGTCCCTACTTTCTCTGTTTATTCTGCCAAACTTAGCCAACATATCAACTGTTTTGTTTGGATTCCTATTTTTAAAACAAACTTCAACACAACTTAAACTCCTAATTATATCTTTAGCTTCCATGATAATATCTTGATTCTCCCATTTGGAAAAAGCAACATTTCTATTCACACTTTGAACCCTGTACTTATTATCACTTTCGGTAATTACTTCTTGCAACTAAAGATGATTATCCAACTTGACAACTTCAAGCATAAACAAAGCTTCAGCCTGCTCTACTTTTCTGGATCTCACATCTAGAATTTTTT
Organism: Papaver atlanticum; assembly: GCA_023531105.1. Lineage (NCBI taxonomy): Eukaryota > Viridiplantae > Streptophyta > Magnoliopsida > Ranunculales > Papaveraceae > Papaver > Papaver atlanticum. Next base: position 1,543,785 of record JAJJMB010017331.1, read on the forward strand.
CCATCACCAGTGTGCTTGAAAAATCTTGAATTATTAACATTAAGCCAACAATAAAATTGCCTTTAATAAAAAAAGGCATCAACATTCTTTTGATGTGGTGTCCTAATCCAATAATGATTATTGTTTCTTATATTGTGTGTACATGTCCACTATTTGGCTCAATAGTGTTATTTGTGATCTAGAGTTACTGCAAAAATTCATGACTCTCTAATAAAGCTCTCTTGCAGGCTTTCTATCATCTTCAAAAAATAAGTTCACATCTTGATTTCCACATAAACCACATTGTAAAACAACTAAGTTGATTTTATGATGATTTTTGAAAGAATATTAGCTTCCTTATCCACCCAAGTGATTTCATCCATAGTTGTATATTGTTAACATGTCTTAGAGTAATTAGAAGATTTCTGTCAATGTGATTCAAATTTTCACAACTTAAGGGAAATAAATAAACATATGGGTTACAGTTTCTTTCTCTTAATTTCATCTCTTACAAATTGTGGACTGAAGTTGCACATGCCTGCCAATCCTTTGCATAACTTGTAGAATATCGTGAGATAACTTCCACGAGTGGCCTTTGTGAGGAAGGGAGAGATGCCAAAACTTCAACCATCATTTGCTCTCTTGTTGCCGTTGAATAGCGATTTGCTCTTGAGAAAGAAGAATAGCTTTGTAGGTGGAGCTAACAGAGAACTATCATGTTCTTTTCATGGGCCAAATGACTTCATATTTCATTCATGTATAAGGTCTTAATATAAAAAATACTTTGGACTTGATTTTGGTTAAAATTCTGATGAAACTTCTGAATTTGCAAACTGTTAGTGGTCTCCTCAATTAGATCAGAAACCTTTTATCTTCTTTTTTTGGTAATCAACCATTAGTGTTTCATTCATTAAGAAACGTTTACATGATGATTTTTGAGAAAAATAAGTATATCATAAACATGAAAAAAATACAACGAAAGATGCAAAACGTAAATAAAGAGCGATCTGCAATGGTAGCACCCAAATCTTATGCGGAAAGATTGGAGAAGGAACGGTACTTGAAATCACAGTTCGACCAAAAACTCCTATTAGAGAAGAGTAATTTTCCCAAAAACTCATGTGTAGCGAGAAGTCCGGAAACCCTAGATCTATTATTTTGTTGAAGAAGAACTTGATTTTGCATCGAGTTACGAACAAATCTATAGAAAGAAACACTATAAAAGTGCAGATAAAATCGATCTACTAACGAAGAAAAGAATCACCCTAATAGCGAAGAAGATTATTATAAACGATGAAACAACTCCTGGATAAGATCAATTTTATAAAATAAAATAAAAAACAAATAGTCTTTGCTTAGACCTAGCTCCTAAAGGACTAGGTCTGAGCAAAGGAGGAAGAAAATAATGTGGTTTTTTCAGAAGGAATCATTACCATGATTATTATTTAGACCTAGCTCCTAAATAATATGTTTTTTTTTTAATTGCTCGTTACCATGATTATGACTGTTATTGTTGATGTTATTATTTTGGTAACCTGTTATAGGGGCTGAAGGAATCATTAGAGGGGATGAACCATGATAATAATGTCTATCTAGTTGGTTAGGGGATGTCCAAATGGTATTGTAAATTGTCTAGATTACCCTCCCCACTTTTTAACCTAAATTAAAGCTAAATTGAAAATCTGTTTTTTTTCTTCTTCTTTCATCTTCTCTTCTCCATGATCCAAAGGAGCTCAGGATTACTTCAATGATTGCAGTGAATATAATCAACCACATCCTCCAATAGTAGAAGAACAACAACTTCAAAGCCCTAAACCATCGGACAAATTAACGGGAATGACTTATATGAGATATGTTTTGAGAAACCCACTTAGGGTTTTGTTTATTTTGTGTTCGATTTAGGTTAGAAATTTTAAATTTCAATTGCAAATTAGTGTTGGAGATGAAAATTGAAGTTCAAAATTAGGGTTCATGCGTGTTACGGTTGGTTATAGTTCAATTACCAACCGTAATTTTAGTTTTTGATGCGGTTACGGTTTGTAAGTGATGAACTACGAACCGTAGACGAGAAAATCTAAAAAAGAATGTCCAGTTACGATTTGTATTTGCAACCGTAACTTCACTTACGGTTGGTGTCGACACCACCATTACGAACCGTAAATTTTCCTGTATGTCTCACAGAAATTCTACGGCTAATGCCTAGTAACCGTAATTTAGTTACGGTTTGTAGTTTTACCACCATTACCAACCGTAAAATTTCCATGAACTTTGTTCTCGAAAAGCATTTTACGCTTCAAAATTTTAGTTGATATACCAATCATAAACTAGTTACGGTTGGTCTCGATACTCTATTTACAAACCGTAATTGGTTACAATTGGAATGAAGGTTACGAACAAATCAACCGTAACTAAACTACGGTTCATATAGAGGCGACTAACACCAACTGTAACTGGTTTTACAATTGGACTTTCCCCAAATTCACCAGTTACGGTTGGTAGTTCATCAATTACGAACCGTAACTTACACTTACGGTTGGTTACTGGAAAAACACCAACCGTAAGTCTGTCTGAAAATCTAAAAGTTTTGATCTTTTTATGTATTTTAGATAATTTTGAGCAACAAAAAGCTAATTGGATCTAGGTTAGAGGCATACATGGTCATATAAAGATTCACCCATCTCAAATTTGTCACTTGAATCACTCATTTTGGTTGAGTGAATCAAAACCTAGGGTTTCAAAAATATCACAAAAGTTTTTCTTTTTTTCTCCTCTACACTTTTTTTCTCTCTAAAACTAATTTGATTTTGTTTTAGAGTAAATATAATAGAAACTTGATTATCAACACTAAACTAGATTATCAACACTAAACTATATAAGGGTTAATTAGTCATTATCAATTATTATTTTGATAAGGGGCTTTTGAAACTACCATCTAATGACCCTTTTTGTCCTATTATATCAGCCCCTCTAATGATTTCTTCGCCCCTATAACAGTATACTTATTTTGATTATCACTAGGAAACCATCCATTTTGCTTTGCTCTTTTTTCCATTTCCAACCGTTAAGACATCAAAGTTTTATACCCATTTCCCATGCCTTCCACACTTGCATTTGAGTTAATTGATTGTACAATGTTTTGAATGAAATTTTACTTGATTTGTTAAGGGTCCACTTTGGTTGGTCCTTTCGGCATTTATTGGGTATATTTAGTCGCAGCACCTTTTTCCATGAAATTTTGTGTAAAGCATATTGATTTATAGTTTTTTTTGTTTTTGTTTTGATAAGCAAATAAATATATTAGTTAACCCATCTTTATGTATTCACTTGCTTCCGCATTTCTCTGCTGAAAGAGTATTATATATGAGATTGAGTTTGGTTTTATCTCCATTTCCAGTTTCGCCAAAAATGTTTTCCTTCACCGGTTCAACAGCTGAGAGGATCCCTGTCCATATCCAACAATCTCTAACCTTGAGTTTAGTAATGATGTGCAGGATATCACAGTTTGGAAAGTTTTCGGCTTTCTGTGTGGTAGCCCACAAGGAGTTTGGTTTATCTTGTAATCTTCGTCCCATTTTAGCTATCATTGCATGCTTTTATAAACACAAATGTTAATAAATTTAAGGATTGTATTTCGGTGATATATTCTTCTTCTCATAGAGGCGACATTCCTTTCAAAATTTAGCCCATTTTAGATACTAAGCGCCCCTCCACTGCCAACTTTAGTTTCGTGTTAATTGTTCAATGACTGGCTTTCAAAGTGGTAGACGGGGGTATTATATGTCTTAGATAGGAATGTAAGAAAACCATATTACCTGAAAAAGCACCTTCAAATTGATTACTATTTGAGTTTCAAAACAAATTGGCGTCAAAATTGCAAGATATTATAAGAACAACCATATCAACATTTCCTTCCTCTGTCATTTATCATCTCCAATGAATATAAATCTAAGTATATCTAATATAGCATGAGCTTTCACCGTGTTACTATCTTTGAGCCAACTTTATTAAAAGTTAAACGATGAGTATACAGATTAAGCAAAAGAAATAAAAAATCAATAAATGTTATCCAATTTCTTTTTTTTTTCTTTTTTTTCTTTTTTTTCCTTTTTTGCTGCAACCATTTAATCTGGCTCATATTAGTATATTGTTATGATAAGTAAGGCACATTATGAGATAAGAATGAAACTGAAAAGAATATGTTTGTGAAAGCTAAAAACGTGTAAATAAGTTTTTAAACATACTCAGGGGAGAACATTAGTGGGTACATCCGTACATGGAACAACTCTCGAACACCTCTCATTTTGAATTCATCTGAATTGTGATTTGCTATATTATCCTTATCATGTCAAGTTCGAGTACTAAGCGATTAACATCTATCTTGCTAATTTTTTTCATCACTCTGGTATCTTCCCACTTAAAGTTGCAAAAAAAATAAAAAATTAAGTACACAGGTCCAATGATGCACATTCTTATGTTATTTTTGTTAGTCCTACTCACTCATCCATTTTCAATAGGTCATTATGAAGTAAAATTGGATGCCCCTTATCTATGTATGTTAATTAATGGCCAAAATGTCCTTGTGTTGTTTTAATTTTTAATTTTTACTTTTCTTTTAATAAGATTTTTATTTCTGTTATTATTGGATAAAGAGTGTTATTACATTAACTACAGTAAAAACTCCATATATTAATAGCCTTGAGACTTCACAAAATTATTAATATACAGAGTTTATTAATATATGGAGGTATACCAAAAAAAATTGCTCGACAAGAAGCTTTAAACATGCTCGGCAAGTTGGAAATATTTTGGACTCAACAAGAAGGTGCACATAGTAACGAGGTCTTATGCATACGCAAATCAAAAGATGCGATAACAATCCAAAAAATTACATCCTTTTCTCAAACAACAATAGACACATATTTTTCTTTATCTTAAATTTTGATGTAAGAGGATCTATAATTTTCCGATTATGTAAATTATATTAATAGATGGAGGTAAATTTCTTCTGATGGGACTAGAAAAATCTATTAATATTAAAATGTGGAGTTTATTACTATTTACAACTGGCCCAAGTTGGGACCATGATTTTTTATTAATATATAGAGTTTATTAATATATGGAGTATCAATATATGGAATTTTTACTGTAGTTGGAAGCCTAACAAGCTAAGCTCCAACTGCGTATTACTACATGTTCACATATGCCCTTTTATTAGTGATCCCTGGGAAGTGCAAGTATATCCACACCTGCATCATCATAGAATTTTAGGTGAGAACATCAAAGAGTAACATAAACATAATAAATTATCTTCACCACTTGGATTACCAGCAGAAGATCCATATTCCCTCTTATTTGGTTCTTGTTAGTCTTAGAAAACTTTCTCAACTCGTTCAACGAGTGTGCAAGGATAGATCGAGTCCCAAGTGTAATCGCAGACCTTGTAAAGTGGCTCCAATAGTTGAATGTAATTGGCGTTCATATGCGAACCGGAAACGTCGAGGAAGATAACAACTCCCAAGATGTACATATGTGTGTGTTGTAGCAATGATACGTTCCTCAGTTAACTTTCCTTCTTTTCGAAGCTTATCTGTTCCCAAGAACCGTTGCCTCAACCTTGCGAGATGGAATACCTTTTGCTTCCTTGTACCCACTAGATTCTCCGATTTAGCATTCTTCTTGGTGAAATCGTAAATCTTGTATCATTCAAGCTCATTCACGTATTCGAGCCCCCTCACAGATTTACATTGCTATGCTTATATCGGTGATCAACTGCACATTATTTGGAGTTATTGTCATTTCGCCAACCGGAAGATGGAAAGTAGGAGTTTCCCCATAAAATATCTCGGCGAAGGCAGAAGTAAGAGATCTATGATATCCAACTTCGTAATTCTTGATTGCAACCAACAACCACGTAGAATCTACTAGATCAAAGACTTTATTGGCTTCTTTTTTAATCGGCCATAAGTCAATTTAAGCATGTGACATTCTTTTCTTATGGAGACGCGCGACATTGGCGTGATCCTAAAAAAACATAACATCTGAAGGACAATAATCAAAACACTAGACGAATAATAGGTGATATCTTAAATAAAAGTTCGAGACATAGCATAAGGTTGAGATACTTACTATGGATGTGCAGACGAAAGCATCCTAACTTAGTTTGTATCCCCATAACAACTCTCCTTTATCATCGGGTAACCCAATAACAGGATAATTAGGGTCGTGAGTAACAACATCTCTGGCTTGGGCATGTAATCCTCTTTCTTCTTCGGTCGTACCTTTAGAGATTCTTGTTGTACTTGTTATTGTTGAAATTTTTTTCCTACTCCTTCGTCCTTATCATTAACTTCTTCGTTTTGACATCTTGTTCACTAATTTCTTTGTCACCACTTTCTTTTTCGCTAGGAGTATCAGAATCAGATTCTTCTTGTGTTGGATGCTCCACTTGAGGTGGTGCTTCATTGATTTGAATCCCGTTGGCTACCCCGAGCCCTTACGTTGTTTATCCCCAAAATTTCGGTCGTCCTTTTCGGCGAGGTCCCAAACTCGGAGGAGAAGCAAGATCATGTTCTTTTTCATTCTTTTTTCGAGGTTAAAAATTATACAGAAAAGTGTCAGTATTTTTCCACCAAAAATCAATTTATGTGAACACTTATATAAACAGATTATGGGTTTAGCAGTTAATAAATCAAAGTATATATAATCGGTTTATGTGAATATTTACATAATCAGATTCTAGCAACAACAAAAAAAACATACTGAAAAACGGTTATCTCTTCTACACAGGAAACGGTCGATGTGGTCATGAACATCAACTAATTCTGGTAAAATGTTCTTCGGGTAGAAAACACATCCAGGACAATCAGACATTGTGGGTATGAACAAAGACCGTTTCCTGTTGCAATCGGTCTACAAGTACATTAACGTAGACCGATTATGGTAAATCTAGAAAACTTTGATTTGAAAGAATTTCAATTTTGAGTGAATGCATATTTTTAAAACATGATTTACAGTATAGGTTGATATAAAAGTACCCGATTGGTGCCATTTCTTCTCAATAGTGTGCTAAGAATTTGATCCCCTTCGGCAACCATTTTCCTCTTTGATGGTTTATTTCGAATCGTTTTACCAATTCCTGGATCGTCAGAATTAGGATAAATAATTTCAATGGCTTGCTTCATTCCTAGAGATGATTCGTCATTATATAGAAGAAGAAAACGATTAATCATTTTTTGAATCGTCAATAATCGACGATGTTTTCATTTGGAAAAAAAATGGAGAATAGAAGAAGAATCAGTTGTTGTGAAGATGAAAATGAAATGGAATGAAATATAATAGAGAATTAGGTTTTAGTATTAAGATTTATAAGAGTAAATTGGTTGTATTAAGATTCATTGGGAAGGTAAAATGGCAGTTTCATCTAATTTAAGACGCCCCTTATCCTCCTTTTAGTTGGGAACAGAATTCTGATAGCCCGAATAAAAGGCATAGGCCCACGTTAGTAGTTTGGAACCGTCTCATTCTCACCAACCCACTCGACGTCCCACCCACTCTTCTAGACTTTACAATCAGAGGGGACTCTTTTGAGAGGCGAAAAGAACCTTTTTTTACAAAGCAGCACAGACTACAGAGTGCCCTCCTCCCACTCTACTGAATCGAACTTAGGGTTTCTCTTAAAAGATCTCCAATGGCTTCTAGATTGTGGGTATCAAAAGTTGCTTCTCATCTCAAACTCTCTATTGCTCACAGAGGGTTTGCTTCTGGTAAGGATCAAATCTCTTATATACCCCTTTGATTCTTGCTTTTCCATTTGCACTGATCAGAACAAGATGCGGGGCATTGCCCCTAGTTGTAAAAGTCTCTCTTTGTTACTTGTTAGATCTATGGATCATAAATATTTATGTAATATTGGTGTTTGATTTGCAGTTGTGAAGGATCTGAAATATTGCAACTCACATGAATGGGTCAAAGTTGATGGTGGCTCTGCAACAGTAGGAATTACAGATCATGCTCAGGATCATTTAGGAGATGTTGTGTATGTTGAATTGCCAGAAGTTGGAGCTACTGTAACACAAGGAAAGAGTTTTGGTGCTGTGGAGAGTGTTAAGGCAACCAGTGATATAAACTCTCCGGTTTCCGGGAAAGTTGTTGAAGTTAATGAAGAACTCAACAGCTCTCCTGGTTTGGTAAGTTTTAATGAATAGTTCATTATGCTATTGGATATTGTTAATTTGAAAATTTTAGGAGTGAAGCTTGATAAACCATTTTCAATCAAATGCTTGTAATAATGTCCTAAGCAAAACTCAGCCGTATCATTGCCTTGGCAATGGTCGATTTTGCTCAGTAGGTGGTTTAGGCTTGCAATTAGGCCTATGCACACCATTTGCAAGAATTTTGTAGGTCTTAAGTGACTGAAGCAAAATTCAGTCGTAACGTTGCCTTGGTAATGGTCAATTTGCTCATTTGTTAGTTCAGGCTTGCAATTAGGCCTATGGACACCATTTTTGCAAGAATCTTGTAGGCCTTAAGTGAACTGCCACAAAATTCAGTTGTATCACTGCCTTGGCAGTGGTCAACTTTGCTCACTAGGTAATTCAGGCTTGCAATCAGGCCTACAGACGACACCATTTGCAAAAAAGAATTGTGGGTCTGAAATACACTGGTAAGACATGAACCATTACCAGGGTTGCTGCACTTTTACTAGCATTAGGTAGTACTAGTCTTATGACTCTCATCCTTAAACCTTTGGCACTTGCCATTTCACTTTTCACATAAATAAATTTCGTAAGATACTTTACTTGTTCAGGTTAATGCGAGTCCATATGGAGATGGATGGATTATGAAAGTGGAAATCGGCAACTCTGGTGAAGTTAGCTCTTTGATGGACTCTGATCAGTACTCCAAGTTCTGCGAAGAAGAAGACTCAAAGCATTGAGTGAAAAGCTAAGAAGATCATTCTTCAATACCCATTGCAGAAAAGAAAAGAAAAGAAAAAAAGAAAAGAAGTCCCAATTTCCCTTTTCATCTTTCTCTAGCTATGTATTGATAATGGCACTCAATAATTTTTACTTCTCTAATTCTTTCTTGAGTGACAATGTGGTGGACGACAAGTACGGTTTTCTATCTTTGAGAATAAATCTCCCGGTTTTCCTATGATTTGCCCAGTGTTACTTGCCTTGCATCATTATTTCTTCTAGTAATAAGTTCTGCGAAAATCTGCACTGTTGTGTTTTTTCTTTTTTATGTTTGCTGTGTTCATTTCCTGTAGAAACTGGCATGCAATATTTGAAATCAGGGCAACAATGGTGGACTATCTGCCAGAGGAAGTTGTCAATAAGTTCTTGTCTAAGCTACCAGTAATATCCATATTAAGATTCAGGTGTATATGGTAATCAAATGAAGATGAGTTCCCTAATGAATAGGAAGTTCACTGGGTATGAATAATGCAAATTAGGTGGATTGCAAAGATGAACCGGATAGAGAATATGAAGTGGTAACATGTTGGATATGTGACAGTATGTTAGATGAGAAACGTTTGGCAATTTGGAGGAAGATGCAAGGATGGCATGTACCGATGGATGGATAGTTCTGAACTGGTTATGTATCCAGAACTTGCAGCTTACCTTGACTGGGAATGTAGGCTGTAAAGGTGGAGCTGAACTGTAGTTGCGTCTTGACGAAATTTAAATTTGTAGATCTTGGTTGTTGGTATGTTCATACATTCATACCGACATACAGAAATTCATAAATTCCGGGGAAAAAAACTTTGATTCTACATACAAAAATTCATAAATTCGGTATTCCTCCTGTTGGGTTTCAATACCAATCAAAAGAGACACATCAGCCTAACGATAGCGTTGTTGTATCCACAGATTATGGATAACATGTCCAGTGTTATGTTTCTTTGCATCCGAGGACAATAGCTCTTTTTTGAACCCTGCTTCCCCAGTGATAGCGCCAGTGTGTGTAAACATTCTTGTTAGATTTGAACCCAAAGGTAATTGCTCAGTTGATAGCATTAAACGGGAAGAAAAACAGATGTATTTTTACTTACTGACAAAACAAGCTCTAATCATTATAACTTAACTCAAGTCCCTTAGATCTGCATACTGTCTGACATACCAACACTTGGCTTTAAGCAAAGGTACAAAAGGTGTTGGTCATGTAGACTCAACATGTACCACAATCATCTACTTGGTGTTAGTCTTAGTCGTGTTTGGAAGGTGAAATGCCCATATCAAACTGAAAATTCAGGAAAATTTTATGAGGAATTTTTTTCAAACATAGCCAGATGTGGAATATCTGCCTGCCATCTCACTGGGCCTGATAGTCTTCAGTACTTGCCCACGTTTTAATCCATAATATCGGGCAATCAGATCCGTAATTTGAATTTGAGGAAGCTGAAACAACAATTGACATCACAAGAGTACATACATTAGAATCCCTTGTTTGAAACAAAGAAAAGGAAAAGAAAAAGTTAAATTAAAAAGCAGTAGCCTGGAACCTGAATGACCCAAAAGAAAGTGATTTAACGAAGGAATGAAATAAAAACGTGAACAATTTGCCTCGATATTTCAGCTCTCTAAGGCTCATGGACATAATAAGGGTTTGGTATCATCACCCATTGTATTACACTGGCATCGGCATTTTCTATATTTTATCTCGGGTTGCATAATGTTATGGGACCTCGTCACACCAGGACTTTTCAAACTTAAAACATGTCCAAGTGTTTATATCAAGTATAAATCGCATATTCGGAATTACATTGGATACCGATTCTTCTCTCTCTCTTTTTTTTTACGAAAAAGTTAAATTAATAAATCAAGAAATATAATAAAGTAGGTTTATCTTTTTCGAAAATATTAGACAATATACTTGATTTACTTTTTTTTTTTCTTCTTAATGCACAAGGATAAATGTTGAAGACTCTTTATTCTTGCTTCCTTCGTTAAAGGTTTAGATATCGATTATGTGTCTAGATATTTTAGGAAGTTCATACGTCAAAGTTGCCATATATATGTAATTTTTCATTTATGCTTGTGATTTTATTTCTTTTATGATTATGATTGAAATTTGGTACAATTTGCCAAATTTACGACCCATTAGAGCACCTCCAATGGGATGGGCAAACAAGTAGATTTTTCCATTTTACACTTACAGTGGGACTAACAAACCATTAAAACGCCCCAAATAAAAGGTTTTGTACATTGCGTCTCAGGTCGACCGGATCAATCATGGTCGACCGGCTTACATTGAGTCGAGGCTCGGTCTTAGCAGAGACGACCATCGTCTCACGCGGAGCCGGTCGGTTCAGACTGAGCTGGTAACGGTTAGTCCATCCAGCGGCTATCAATTCCCTCCCTATAAATTGAATTGATTTCAACTCCAAAATCAAATCTTCTCCGCCTTCTATACCTACAAATTCTTCATAATTTCACTTCAATCTTCAACATTCAATTTCAAAATCTTTAAATCTAAAAAAAAATGGCTACCAGAGTTCGTGGTCCCAAGTTTTCTCTGGAAGAAGATTTAGCAATTTGTACAACTGATGTTTTCAAACAAGAAATAATATCCACTATGTTACGAATTTTACACAAACGACTTTCTAGCAACAATTTTTTGCAATGTTCGCTGTAGAAACGGGGAACCTGAGAAACCGTGATGCTCCTAGGTTGTCTCATCGTTTTCAATCAATTAGTCATATTGTCAACCAATTTCTTGTTATGGTAATGCAAGTTAACCGAAATAGGATTAACAGTGAAACTGGAGATGAATTGATCCAAAGAGATGTAACTATGTGGTAGCAAATTAATGGGAGACCTTTTCAGTTATTAGCTTGTATTAATATCCTTAAAGCTCTTCACAGGTTCAACCCCTTCTTCACTCTAGATGCCACCAGTCGTTCCACAAGTCGCTCCCCCAGCCGCTCCATGAATAAGGATGTTTTATTGCCTTGTTTCTATGATTTAGTAATAATAAAGTCTAATGTAACGTTTAATGAAAGCTAATATGAGATTAATGTAACGTTTAATGGAATCTAATATTTTTTGATATAAACATAAGAGTTGTGCAAATAGATAAACTTATCCATTAATTAAACTAATAAAGACATTACGATGGTGGAATCAATTCATACGCTTAATCAATCCACTCCAACTTAAAACACGAAGGACATTCCCAGAAGTGTTTTCCATATGTGTTTTTTCTGTAGAAGTGTTGCAAATGCATAATTTTTTTGCAGCCAGGGCTTGAGAATTCACTAATCATCTGTTTTGTAAACTCTACTTCTCCGCAGCGGTCGGGTTATGGCTTCTTCAACCTGGCATGAAGCTTCAAGTTTTTCCACGATGTTGGTTCTCCACAGTTGTGGGGTTGTGACTTCTTCAACCTGGCATGAAGTTTCAAGTTTCTCCAAGATGATACTACCTTTTCATCTTCTTGCTACTTCATAACATCAGCTAACATTCGTGGTTCTTAACGATTGTTAGGATCTTGACATTGTAAATACCTGAGATTTTCTGGTTATGATCTAACGACCATTATGTTAGTTGAAAAACCAACTTGTGGACACTTAGAATACATCTAAGGACATTGAATTAGACTATGGTCATCCATGAAACATAATGGACAAACCTCTTTTACTTTTATACATAGTATTTGTTTTCCTTTGCTTTTAGAAAATATGGTATTGGATGAAGAACCATTTCGGTTGAGAATTTTTTTGGTTGTGTTTGGAAAAAATTGGTTGCAATGTATGATATATATATAAGGATAAATATGACCGTTATAATAGAGCTGTTTACCTCGTCTCACAATAAGACGATCGGCCTTGGTTGATCCGACACGACTAGTATCATCCAACTGCTCTTATTCCACTCCCTTTTAAATTCTTACAATTTCAACTCCAAAACCACATCTCAATCTTAATATTTCATTATAAAATATCCGTACACAAAAATATCAAGAAATGTCTGCTAGAATTCGAGGTCCTAAATTTACTAAAGAAGGGGATTTAGCTATATGCAAAGCCTATGTTTTTCATAGGCTATAAAATATTATGCGTGATCAAGACATGTCGGACGCGTTTTTTTGGCAGAACATTTTTACAATGTTCGTCTCAGAAACGGGGAACCCCAAAAACCGAGATGCTCGTGGTTTTTTCTTCGTTTTCATTCAATTAATCCCGCTGTCACGCTATTACTTGATCAGGTAAGGGAAATTGATCGAGAAAAATTCATCGGTGTAACTGAAGCAGAAGTAATCTAAACATCTCTGGATAATTTGGAGGAAACTCATGGCAAACCTTTTCTTTACGAAACTTGTTTCAACATTCTTAAAAATAATCTATCTTAATCACATCCATACTGCACCCGAAGGGCTCTCCCTATCTTTATTATGGAAGAAGAAGTTATTCTTATTAGATGATGGATATATATCATAACAAGAAATATGACCACTGACTATTTCTGGGAAAGAGTGTTGCAAAGGTTTGTAGCAATGCAAAATGAATATATAAGAAACAACAAGAGCCTAGAACTAAGATTTTCATCCATCAATAAGGATGTCAGACATTATACAGAAGTGGATGCTTCCCCGTAGTAATTCTGGATTTTCCAACGAAGAACTGGTGAGTATCTTAATACCTTTGTCCCTCATTGAGCAACTGCATCATAGTTTAACTAAAATCATATTTGATGTAACTTGTTATTTATCTGTTTTTTAGAAAACTATGGCTCAAGCACAGTTTATTGAAGAAAACGAAAGAGAGTTTAAGCATTTTGAATATTATAAACACTATAAGGTTCATGTCGCTGGATTTGATGTAGTTTGATGTTATTGTTATTGTTATGAAATATATTACTATATATGGAAGTCTAAATATAACAAGTATCGTTTAATATAAAAAGGAAGTCTAGTTTAAGGTCTAAATATTTTCATTAATTAATATTACTGCCACTTCTTTTACAATATACAAGATATACACAAACTTAAAAAGTAATAAGAACTTAAATAATGACATCAATAAAAATATTGTACAATCTTTGGCCTCCTAGTATTCTTCATTTGACGTAACTTTCATTCAACGCGCTCTGTTGAAAGGTGATTTTAGTTTTGGTTCTACCCGTCCTAGCTACACCAAGTGACCTCAGCTTTCTAGGAACAGTAAGAGAGAGAGTTAGCTTTCCATTGTACCTTGTCCTTCCGTATATAGACTTTCCCAAAAGTCCCTCTTTTTAAGACATCATGACACATGTCCTACACCTCCTTAATTACTTTTAATGTCGTTCCTTAATATAACCTCTTCCTTCTTCATTAATCCCTTCCTTGTACTTTTTGTCTTATGGGTATTTTCTTACCGGACTTGGGCTTAGTCCTCAAGTCCCCATGTTTTATGTTAGGCTTGCCTCCCCCTTTGAGGGCACTCCATACCCATTAAGGGGCATTATTTTTCATGTATCAACATTAGTCCCCTGACTATTGGGTTAATTATAAAGTAACCCAATAGTCATACCATACTATAAGCACGTATCACGACATGTGTGGGGAGGCGTAAACGGTCGTCACATCGTAAATGGTGACACCCTTTCCTATATATATATGGTTCGCAAATCCTAACCTGGTTACCGATTTCACTTTCAATTTTACTTTCCCATTCCCTTTT
>JAJJMB010017331.1:1558435-1591066 GCA_023531105.1 Papaver atlanticum
GATGAGCATGAGGATACTCTCTCGTTTGCTCGCGGAGCGAACGCTAAGGACAAGATAATTTAGGATATTCAGAATTTGGTGAATGAAGTTGATCAAGACTTGCGTCTGGCCAACGCGCAATGTGATGATGGGTGTCTGATGGTGGAAACCTTGGACGCGGACATCGCTCGTTGTCGGGCCTTAATGGCTGGTTAGGTTGCGCGCCTTCCTGCGGGAATCTTTTTTTTTTTGCTGCTTATGTTTTTTTGTTTTTTTTTTGTGTTCTTGCTGTTATTTTCCTGTGTATCCTCTCTGAAGTCTCTTCCCTTCGGTGGGTCTTTTGAATATTTTTTGTTTTTTCTTGTATGTGAATAAAATTTGCTTTATGTGGGGTATTATTATCTTTTCTTTCATTTTGTGCGACTTTTGCCATTGATTCCGGTAGGTTAATAGTAATTTGTCTATCCCCTTTTTTTGTAGAGGAGAGGCATGCATGTCGCGCCTACACCCCCCCCCCCCCCCCCCCCCTTTTTTTTTTTTTTTTTTTTAAGCGCGCCCACTCCCCCCTTTCTTTTTATCAGAAGGATGGGGTAGTTCTGGGAGGGCGTTTGATATAACGCGCCTACTCCCCCTTTTCTTTTTATCAGGAGGATGGGGTGGGATGAGTGAGCGTTTGATAGAACGCGCCTACTCCCCCTTTCTTTTTAATTTTAGGAAGATGGGGTGGTTTTGGGCGGGCGTTTTAAACGCGCCTACTCCCCCTTTTATTTTTATCAGGAGGATGGGGTTGGATGGGTGAGCGTTTGATAGAACGCGCCTACTCCCCCTTCTTTTGTAAGTTTGCCAGCTGGTCGGGCGCCTTTGGCATTCCCGATGCCTCTTTTTGTGGATTTATCAGCCGACCGGGCGCCTTTGGCATTCCCGTAGCCTTTTGTAGATTTGTCAGCCGACCGGGCGTCTTTGACATTCTCGTAGCCTTTTGTAGATTTGTCAGCTAACCGGGTGCCTTTGGCGTTCCCGTATCCTTTTGTTAATTTGCACACCATGATTGATAACTTACTCTTAATTATTCAAGGAGGGTGCTTATACATTGAGCGATTTATGCATAGAACTTTTTCAACCATTTGTCGTTGATGGGCGTTTTGACCTTTGTTCCGTTCATTCGCCTAAGCTTATAGTATCCACTGTCTGCCACCTTTCTTATCTTGAATGGGCCCTCCCAATTTGTAGCAAACTTACCAACACTACCATTTCTTTGTACATGAGGCGCGATTTTGAGAACTAAGTCATCCACCTTGAAGGTTCTCTCCTTTACGCTTTGGTTGTAATAATTAGCTGTGCGCTTCTTGTAAGCTTCTGCGAATCGTTCCGCTCGTGCTCTCCTTTCCTCTATCGTATCTAAGTGGGCGAAGCGGCTTATTTCGTCTGGTGTAGTATGGCTGGCCATCGCCACTCTTGCGGATGGAACCGCTATTTCCGCTGGCAGTATCGCTGCGCTTTGAGATTCTATATGCCCACAATGCAAGCGGAAATTGTTCGTGCCATTCTCTTTGATGATCATGCACCGTTCTGCTCAGGACTCGAAGGAGTGTTTTGTTGGTCGCCTTCGCCTGCCCATTCCCCTGAGGGTAGTACGGGGTCGACGTATGTAGTCTTGTGTTGTATTGACGGAGCAGATCTATCACATCTTTGTTGACAAACGACTTGGCGTTGTCCGCCCTAATTATCATAGGCGCGCCGAACCTATAGATAATATGCTCTTTGATGAATGTAGCCACAGTTGCTCTAGCATAATCTTTGAGGGGTATTGCCTTGACCCATTTTGATGCATACTATATGGCTGTTATTATGTACTTGTGGCGCTTTGAAGACACTGGGTTGATCGGCCCTATAAGGTCCAGCCCCCAGCTGTGGAATGGCCATGGTGTTACTATGCTGTGTAACTGGGTGTGAGGCACTCGAATCAAGGTCCCGTGCATCTAACAGCTTAGTCATTTTCTGACGTGCTCCTCGATATCACTTTCCATGGTTGGCCAATAAAATCCGCCTTCGTAAAGTTGTAGGAGAAACTTCCGTGTTCCCTGGTGCTTGACGTCATGAGACCGAGTCATCACTTCCATCGCTTCTTGGTCGGATAAGCAACGCAGCATGGCGTTATTATAGCTTCAGCGATAAAGGACACCCTCGTGCATGAAGAAACGCGCTCCTTTCTTTTGGATCTTTAGGGACGCCTGTCTTTCGCTGGGTAGCTTTCCATATTGGATGAAGTCTATGTAAGGTTGTCTCCAATCTGTTCCCTCAACTGTACAGACTTCTGCGGGCTGTGGTGTAGCCTGGCAGTCGGCACAACCATCTTGTAGAGATGCTGCTTGCGCTGACATGCTTGGCCAGTATATTCCCATCCTCTGAAGTTTTCTGTAGAGATGAACGGCGCCAGTTTGCCCGCACGTCTCCGCGTGCAACTCTTGGAGTATTCTTTCTGCTTCCCTTTTATTCACACACCTTGCGAGGGATCCTCCGGCAGCTCGATAGTACAAGGCTCCTTGGATCATCACAAATTGTTTTAAGGCTTGGGTGGGCATTACCCGGTCTTCATCCGTCCGAGTTAGATCTTCGATATATAATCGCCTCCAATCATCTGCTTCTTCGAAGGCTAGGTATTCTTTCCAAGTGCTGGGAAGCTCCTTTCTTCTCACTGTGACGGTACCCTCTTCTTTGTCATTTAGTTGCATCTTGCTTGCTAGCGTCGCTAGAGCGTCTGCATGTCGGTTTCCGTTTCTGCCTGTATGGTCTAATGTTGACCCCGTCTGGTTCATCAGACTCTGAGCCTCTGCTCGATAGGGCGCTAGGTGTGGCTCTTTGACGTAGAAGTCGCCGTTCACTTGGTTCGTCACTAGCTTTGAGTCGCCTTTTACTTCTATACTCCCCAGATTGAGATCCTTTGCCAACCTAAGTCCTAGAATTAGTGCTTCATATTCGACAACATTATTACTGCATGGGAAATCTAATTTGAATGAATACGATAGTAAGTCGCCTCTTGGGGCTTCGAACACTACTCTCGCTCCTCTAACGGTGCCATATGACGATCCGTCGAAGAACATGGTCCAAGGTTCGTCGACATCTGCGGCTGCTACTTCTCCAGGTATGTATTCGTGTACCTCATCGTTTCCTTCTCCTGGGAACATGGCTATTAGGTCAGGTATTGCCTGTCCCCTTACCCCATTTGATCGCTGATATTTGAGATCGAATTCTGACAACTGTAGCAACCATCGAGCAGTTCTTCCCATTAAGACAGGTTTAGATGCTATGTAGGCTATGGGGTTCGCCGCGGCTACCACAATGGTCTCGTGCGTCAGGAGATAAGGGCGTAGATTTTGCGTCGCTTATATGAAAGCTAGACATGCTTGTTATACGCGCTGGTACCTCAGTTCCCGTCTCGCAGGACTCGGCTGACATAATAGATAGGCGACAACTCATTTCCCCCATGTGTTGTGCGAGAACTGCGCCTATCGCTGAGCTGGTAAATACCGTATAGAGATAGAGGGGAACTCCTCTTATTGGGGGACTGAGGACCTTAGGGCTAATGAGGCATTGCTTCAGTTTCTCGAATGCGGTGCACTGCACTTCTCCCCATATGAAGGCTATATCTTTCTTTAGTAAAGGAAGAAACGCAGTCATTAATTGCGCTAAACCAGGTACGAAGCGCCATATGTATGATATCCGTCCTATGAAAGCTTGTAGTTCCTTTGCATTCGCTGGAGGTGCCATGGTTGTGATCGCCTCAACTTTGCTTGGATCTACTTGGATCCCTTCATTAGTCACCACAAAGCCTAGGAACTTTCCTAATGTTACCCCGAAGGCACATTTGAGGGGATTCATTTTGAGCTTGAACTTCCTGCATCTCTCAAAGGCTGTCTTCAAGTGAGAGGCGTGATCTTCGGCCTCTTGCATTTTGACCACAATGTCATCAACATATACTTAGACCATCTGGTGTAGTAAGTCGTGAAATATGGAGGTCATGGCGCGCTGATATGTGGCTCCAGCGTTTTTTAGACCGAAAGGCATCACTACATAGTAGAAATTCCCGTATGGAGTTTGAAAGGCGGTCTTCTTTGCTTCTGATGGAGCCATCCTTATTTGATTGTACCCGCTGAAGCCATCCATGAAGGAGAATCGTTTCTTACCTCCCGTCGCGTCTAGCGTCATATCAATATTATGCAGTGGGAATTCGTCCTTTAGGCATGCTCGATTTAGGTCTCTATAATCCACACAGCACCTGATCTTCCCATTCATTTTCACTACAGGCACGATGTTAGCTAGCCAAGTCGGGTGCTGGATAGGCTTGATGAACTTAGCCTTAAGCAACCGTTCTACCTCTTCCTTTATCGCGAGAGCTGTGGCCCTAGGGAATTCTCTACTTCTTTGCTTTACAAGCTTGAACTCGGGTGACACTCCAAGGTTGTGGGCCACAAGATCGCTGTCTAGCCCCGGCATCTCGTCATAATCGAAGGCAAGACATCCTTGTAGTCTCCGAGTAGCGCGATAAACACTTCTCTCTCTTCTTCATCTAAGCTCTTACTTATCATGATGGGGCGCTTGTCCTCCTCTGACCCTATGTTGACTTCCTCTATCCCATCCATGGTGAGATCTCCAGGCGTTCGCTCTTCCGCAGCCCTAGGGGTCGCATTTATGAGTTGGTCTCGCATCTCCTTGTCATCAATTGTGTTGTAAGGTAATTCCGCTAGACTTTGCTTGGTATCTTCAGAGGGAGTCTCCACTTCGTTCGTCATCGCATTGGCGCAATCTTGCACATCCGCGGGTACTCCCTCAGCTGATTGCTACAAGCGGTATACGTGTCTTCCATCCGGCTTAGAGAAGCGCTGGAATCTGGGTTGCTCCTCTTGTTTTATCTTTCTTTCGGCGGGGAACACCATCCTGGATGGGCTAAACACGGACTTAGTCAGCTCCGGATTTTCTTACTCTCCCCACTTAGGGAGTGGGGTAAGTCACACTTCGGGCGCTTCATACGCCTCCTTTGGTTCATCGTAGAAGATTGTGTCTGCCATGTATGCTTCCTCCGGGTCGAAAGGGTTGCTCTTTGCAGGGATCCAGTATTGTCTACCTCCTATATTGTTCTTGACACACTAGTGATATGTCGACGCCACCACCTTATGGTTAAGTAGTCATCCTCTTCCTAGTAGTACATGGAACGTGGTGTCATCTTCTAGTACGTAGAATGGTGTAAGTGCTCGGATAGGGCCGACTTTCATGACTAGGTTGACGATCCTAATGGCTGTCTGGGTGTAACCTCTAAATCCCTTCACTGTCGTAGTTCGCATCCTGATTACAGACCGTTGTACTCCCAGGATGTCTAACGTGGAAACTAGATTCAATGACGCGCCTCCATCTACAAAGGCTCTCTTCAGTGGGTTTTTGTTGATATGAACCATTAAGTACAAGGGCCTAAGGTGTTCTACTGGATAGCAGATATCTTCGTCTGTGAACACGATCGCCTCCTTGGGGAGGGGGCCATAGGGTTTTCCTGCTGCGATAGCTGTTATAGCCTTTGACGCTTCTTTGATTTGATCTTCGCTGAAGCCGAGAGAATAAAAAAACTGTTGGGCTAATACTGTCCGGGCGAACTTACTGGCCACGACATCTGTGTTTGTGAATGCAGGGTTCTCCATTTCAATCTCACACGCTTCTTCCTCATTGTCATCCCAAGGCCTCCAAACATCTCCGCCTGGGTCATGTGAGAGCATCATGACTTGATGTTGAATCGTCTTACCGCCTTCAGGATTACTCATCTCGATTTCGCCTATCTCCAGCTTCCTCTGGAACATTCTTCGGAGGTTGTAACAGTCGGTTGTGGGGTGCTGTATCCTGCGATAGTAGTGACAGTACCTAGCATCGTTCTTATCAATGGTACTGGGATCCATTTTTGTTGGAGGCAACTGGGTTTCTTTGTTTGCTATCCATTGGTCTAACAAGCCCACGATCTGCTCTTTACTACAAGGTAAGGGTGGGGGAAGCGTTTGTGTGCTCCATCCTTCTCGTCTATTGTTCGCGCGGGTATTCCTAGGCACGGTTGACATAGCATTGACTGTATTGTGCTAGGCGTAGTCTGAGTTGTGCTCCTCGACACAATCGTCGATTCTTGCTGCTGCTTCTTCTAACTCGACGAACGTCGGGAATAGGAAGTTGACTAGGCTTTTCTTGAAGGATGGTGTCATTCAGCGGACGCAGATCTCCACTAGCACTTCTTCCCTGACATCCTCATGGCAGTCTAAGATAAAGAGACAAAACCTGGCTATGTATTTTCCTATTTCTTCACCTAGGCGCCGGTTGCACTTGTTTAAATCTATAGTGGTGACTTTTCTTTTTGTTGATTAAAACTTTCTAAGGAAGAGAGTGGACATGGTCGACCACCAGCTAATGTTTCCTAACTTTAGGTTGTTATACCAAGTAAACGTCGTGTCGGTTAGCGACTTCGGAAACTCCCTCAAGCACAGCTTCCCATTAGTTGCGTGATCATTCATAGTAGATAGGAATCGGCTATGGTGTTCCCGCGCATTCCCTTGACCATTATAAATTTTGAATTTCGGCGAAATATAATCTTCCGGGTACTGGTATTCCGTGACCTTGGGGGAGTATGGGCTAGCCATGAAGTCATGGTTGTCCTGCTTCACTACTTTGTAGTTCATCTCTAAGTATTTGGCCATCGCCTCTTGTGTCATAGCTACAGGTTCTTCTTCCT
The DNA here is from genome assembly GCA_023531105.1 of Papaver atlanticum. Lineage (NCBI taxonomy): Eukaryota > Viridiplantae > Streptophyta > Magnoliopsida > Ranunculales > Papaveraceae > Papaver > Papaver atlanticum. Next base: position 1,565,172 of record JAJJMB010017331.1, read on the forward strand.
TTTCTCCCGAATCTTCCGTTGCTCCTCTGGCACTCTGCTCGGCGCTGGCCGCCTTCAGGAGACTTGCTCTCTGCGGACGTGGTCCTCTAGCTCTTTCTGCATCTCCTTCAGAGAAGGTTATATGGGTGGCATGTTCTCGACTCCCTGCTGTTTTTTCTTCTGTGTGGAGCGTCCGGTCTTCTCACCTATGTGATTGGGTCCGACACTATCCCTACTCTCTCGCCTTCTTGGTTAAGTAGCGGGTCATTTGGTTGGTTTTCTACCGTGCCTGAGTTAGCGCCTCCTAGGTGTGTCATGATGAGCTAGGCACGAGCCTCCGGGTGTGGTCGCCAAATGTTGAAAGGTGATTTTAGTTTTGGTTCTACCCGTCCTAGCTACACCAAGTGACCTCAGCTTTCTAGGATTAGTAAGAGAGAGAGAGTTAGCTTTCCATTGTACCTTGTCCTTCCTTATATAGACTTTCCCAAAAGTCCCTCCTTTTATGACATCATGACACATGTCCTAAACCTCCTTAATTACTTCTAATGCTATTCCTTAATATAACATCTTCCTTCTTCATTAATCCCTTCCTTGTCCTTCTTGTCTCATGGGTATTTTCTTATCGGACTTGGGCTTAGTCCCCAAGTCCCCATGTTTTATGTTAGGCTTGCCTCCCCCTTTGGGGGCATTCCAGACCCATTAAGGGGTATTATTTTTCATGTATCAACACGCTCGTGAACTGTTTCTCCTTTGTTTTTGAAACTTCGGTTGTTAACTTTCAAAACTGAAACCTTTCTTTGCTTTTTAACAAAAGATTTTCCTAGATTAACTTCTAAAACTTGCACAGATCTTTCCGTTTTACCATTTTCGATATTTTTTTAAATTACCACATATTTTATTTACAACAGCTTCAAGTTTTGCTTCACAGAAAAGAGAAATTTCCTTATGAGACATTTCAAATGAAAGATTAGTGGAAAAAATTCAAGAGAAGATTGAATTTTGATGTGAGTTGAATGTTTAAATAGATTGAATATTTATAAGGGGAAATAGCCGTTGGAAATCTGACCGTTGCCGGAGCAGTTGGAGATGACCGGTCCACATTGGGCTGAATCTCGACTCAACTTGAGCTAACACTCGTCCCAATGTGGACTGGTCGTCTCCCACTACTCTGGTCGGCTTATATTTCTTCGAAAAACCCTTTTCCACTTCCAAAAATTTAGTTTGTCCATCCACCTGGACAGGCATACCAATAAATTGGATTTGCTCTTAGTAGATGTTCTCGCAAATGAAAAGTGCACAAAATGCTAAAAATAAATAAAAGATACCCTAACTATTATAATGGTAAGAATTCAGCTAAAAACACCCAGAGCCGCTTTCCCACCTAAACCGGTTTTTACTTCCTTCTCCATGAGCGGCTAAACCTTGCAGTTTACCGGAGCTATGCAGGCCTTAGGGCCGCTAATCCATAGTTAGTTATCGGAATTTCTCTTGGATCGGATATGGGTACGTTTTTTGTGTGAATTGAAGTCGAATCTAAACCAATCTTCTGCCGGTGCTTGCTAGGTTGGTTCCATCTCTCTTTCGATCAGGCCTTTATCCCTATGCATCTGCTGAATTTTGTTTTGAACCCCTTTCGGTATCAATCATTTCTCTCCCTATTTAATTGGTTTATCCCCTCTTCTGATTCTCATCTTTAGTCATAATTAAAAAAAACAAAAAAAAAAACCTTTTTGATAGTCAGTTGATTCTGTTGTTTGTTACCATATCCGTATTTCATATGGTAAGGTTTTGTTCGTTGGCTATCTGATTAGTATTATTCAAATCCAATATCAAATCTTAACATTTTGTCATGATTTCAAGTTTTAAATCCATCAAAATCTGTCTCCCTTCTTTTTTTTGTAGTGAACATGTTTGTGGTAAAGTCAGTTGGTTGTGTTGCCCTGGTATCACCTTTTTTCTCTCGGTGATGGTTTTATGTTGACTTTTCTAACAATATCTAATCAATTTTCATCTTTATTCATCACTTTCAGTGCTTTTTGCATCCGTTTAGTTTCATCTTATTATTGCATCCATTTAGTTCAATCCTTGTTCTGAATTTCACCAAGGGAGTTGTGGGTGTTGAGATGCTATGGAATTTTGTTATGTTGTTAGGGTATGTAGTCTATTGAACCAATTCCTATGAGTGTTGTTCATATTTTGTATCTTTTGCAAGCATTGGGATCAAACTCTCTTTGATTAGTCGTTCTTTTTCTTGGCAATTTTTACCCATGTCCGATCCCTTGTTTTCCGGTTAACTACTATGTTTTGGTGGATTCTATCGGTTTTGCGCAGCTCTGGTAAGCTATTCCATTTTTTTTTTCTGTTAGCAGTTAGCTTCATTGTTTCCTTTTCTTAAATTTCTTAGTTTTTTTTTAGCTTGTTGTTTTTCACTTTCAGCTGAATCTCCCTTATTTTCTGCCTGTCTTTGGGCTCTTTTTAATCCTGGTGTTATTTGCTTATAACATTGCAAACAACGGCCTCCTAGTTATCCTTTGAGTTATTAGTATACCCTGCTTTACTTCTCTTCTACCCTTTTAATCATTTTCCAGCTTTCTGTTTCATTTACTGCAAAATCATTGTCTGTCTGGCTTGTTCTCCATCTCCTGGATTATAACCTCCACTCCTTTTATTCTTTGAGTCTTAGCCTCAGCTTTCTGCTATTTTAGCTGATGCTGTGTGTTCTATTAGTGGGCTGCTCTGTAATAGATTTCATTTTTTTCATCTTATTTGTTTAATTCTTTCTGTCAAGCCTCTTTCCTATTATTAGTCTGTTGTGCTAATTTGTTGTGTATTTTATTCAGAGATTCTCTAATGTTTGATAATTTCTTTATTGATTATCTAGTTGATTTGTTTACTCTTTTCCGGTCTCTCTCTAGTGACATTATGAAACTCCTCCAAGGTATTGGTACTCCAATTACCCAGGACCATTTTGACATAGTCTTCCTTGCCGAGACAAAGAATCCATTGTCTCGTATGGAAACGTTTTTTAAAAAATCCCAATTTGCTGACTGGTTTATTGTTCCTTCGGTGGGAATTGCAAAAGGGTTAGCGGTTGCGTGGCATAAAAACATAGAATTGAACCTTTTATCTTCAAACCTCAATGTGTGCCATTTTGAATCAAAAATCGGACTAGTTGAGGTGCTAATCACTTGTGTTTATGGTGCAGTAGAGCCAGAAGCTAAATTTGAACAATGGTCTTATATTGCTAACGTTACTCAGCAGGTCAACAAACCCTTGCTCCTAATAGGAGATTTAAATGTTATCCTAGACCCAGGTGAGAAACAAGGTGGAAATAAAACTAGCTCAAGCAGCAAATCTTTCATAGTCCGAACAATTGACTCTTTGGGACTTCAAGATGTGGGTTATGAAGGGGCACCATTCACATGGTCAAATAATAGAGAGGGCAATGCTAACATATGTGAAAGAATAGATAGAGCTTTGACTTCATTTCAGTGGTCGCAGAAATTTCCCGACACAAAGGTGAGTCATCTTCCTAGAGTTGGTTCTGATCATACACCTCTCCTTTTTTATTCAAACCCGGAAAAACAAAAAATCCAAAAACCGTTTAGGTGCATTAGATCTTGGCTCTCCCATCCAACACTATCATCAATGGTTGCCAACTCTTGGAATTTCCACTCCAACTCTACTCAGGATACAAACATCTATTCGAAGCTCCAACTATTATCCTCGCATTTATCCCAATGGAACTCAGATGTGTTTGGAAACATTCACAGGAACATAAAATCCCTGAATAATAGGATTTAAAGTCTACACAGAACCGGGAAATATTCCGAAAATTTAGATAAAATAAAAAATCTCCAAGCTGAACTAGGAAAATGGTACAAAATCAAAAATGATTACTACCACTAAATTTTAAGAGATAATTTTTTTAAAGAATACGACCAAAACACAGAGTATTTCCATGCCACGGCTTCAAATAGAAAAAGAATCAATTCTATAAACTCCCTTAGAGAACCATCGGGTCTGTGGATTTCAGATAGAGACCAAATCAATACCCTCTTAATAAACCACTTCACTCAAATAGGCACCTCACACAACAACAACTTGGTGGAAGACTTATCCAGCTTTATTAAACCCTGCATTTCTGAAGTGGAAAATTATTCATTAACAATTATCCCTTCAAAAGAAGAAATCTAAAATACTATTGCCAAAATGAACCAGTGGGGAGCGCCAGGTCCAGATGGGTTTCAACCAGGGTTTTTTAAAGCGAATTGGGATATAATGGGTCCAGATATAATTAAGGCAGTTCAAGATTTTTTTAAAACCGGAAATCTAAATCCATAACTGAATTTCTCATTCATAACACTGATCCCTAAGATATCCACTCCTCAAACCCCATCAGATTTCAGACCCATCAGCCTGAGTAATACAATATACAAGATCATCTCCAAAATTCTAGCAAACAGGCTAAAACCAATCCTAAACAAGATAATTTCCCCAAATCAATCCGCCTTCCTGCCAGGGAGATAAATCACAGACAATATTATCATCGCTCACGAGCTTATTCATTCAATGAAAAACTCAAAAGCCAGAAAAGGTCACTTTGCCTTAAAGTTAGATCTCTCTAAAGCCTTCGACGGAGTAGAGTGGAACTTCATCAAACTGGCACTATCAGCGCTAGGTTTTGGTGATGCGTGGGTAAATCTAATAATGCAATGCATATCAACTACATCTTTTTCTATCCTTCTAAATGGTTCTCCGAGTCCGAAATTTACCACATTTAGAGGATTAAGACAAGGTGACCCGCTTTCACCATACTTATTTTTAATTTGCATGGAAGTTCTTTCTAGACTTCTAGAAAAAGCAATATCTTAAAAGAATTCGGGCCTCAAAATAAATAAAGATGCTCCGAACATCACTCATCTTTTCTTCGCAGATGACTGTTTTTTATTCACAAAAGCTGATCTAGGAGAGGATAAAAATCTATTAGATATCCTTTCAAGATTTGGGGAGATTACGGTCAGATGGTAAACCTCCAGAAATCCGGTATCTACTTCAGTCGTAGAATTCATCCAAAACATGGGAAAATCATTGCAAGAATTCTAAAAGTTCCTTTATTGACAAAAAATGATAGATATTTGGGAACTCCCTCTTCTTTGATAAAAATAGGAAAGAAAATTTTGAACCTGTACTGCAAAAATACTATGACACTCTTCAAGGTTGGAAATCGAAATTGCTCTCTCAAGATGGCAGAACAGTCTTAATAAAATCAATTCTTCAAGGTTATCCTACTTACCAAATGCAAGTGCTAGCTCTTCCTACAGAGACATTGGATCAAATGGACAAATCCAAAGAGATTTTTGGTGGAATAAAGATAAGCCCAAAAGCAGAGGCGGTTATATAAGGGCTTGGGCCAGTATCTGCAAGCCTATCTCCCAAGGAGGTCTTGGAATCAAGAATCCGCACCAGTTTAACATAGCTCTCCTTACTAAACTAGCTAGCCGTCTCATCTCAGAACAAGATCAACTTTGGGCCCAACTTCTCAAAGCTAAATATTTCCCAAACTCTCATCTTTTAGAATTATCTAGATCTTCCAAATTATCTTGGATCTGGACAAGAATAAAAAAAGGATTGGATCTCATTAAAGGAAATTTTATCTCGCAAGTTAAAAATGGAGCGTCCACAAAAATTTGGGAAGACAAATGGGTTCCTAACACAGATATCATCCAAAAGCCCATTAATATTCAAGATCCGGTTCCACAGATGGTAAATGAGTTGATCACCCCCGAAAATTCATGGGACCAAGATAAACTTGATACTTATTTTGATCCAGAAATAAAAGCGAAAATCCTAGCAATTTCTCCAAAAAGACAAGAACAAGACAAAGTCAGATGGCAACATCATCCTTCAGGAACCTTCACGACAAAAAATGTTTATAGCTTCCTCGTAAACCAAGATCAAGAGAGAAATACTTTAATCTCCTTTCCCTAGCAAAAAATATGGAAAATCTAAGTTATCCCAAGAATTAAATTATTCGTCTGGAAATTAGCCCAAAGAGCTCTCCCAACCAATTCTAGACTTGGAGCGCATAATGCAGACATAAACATAGAGTGTCCAATGTGTAACTCCCAAGAGCAAGAATCAGAACTACATCTTTTTCGCTCGTGTCCCTTTGCAAGAGCTATTTGGTTTGGTTTTTCTCTAGAAGCGGTGAACACAAGAATTAATTCGGATTTCATTGAAAATTGGATAAAAGAGTGGATCACGGACCAAGATTTCGTTCAATTATCAGATAAAATAGCTACTATATCCTGGTTTATTTGGAAGCACAGATGTTTGGTAGTTTTTGAGAAAATAAACCCGAACCCGATTCAACTCATGGAGCAAATCAAGAAATTTCTGAACCAGAATATACAGGATATGACCCAAAAATCAATGAAGATAGAAAAAAGGAAAGCCCTCCAAGAGAAATGGTCTGACCTATCCTCGGATTGGATAATATTTATTGATGCGGCTTTCAAAAAAGAGGACTCGACCATGGGGTACGCCTTTCTACTTTATTCGGTGGACATCGAAACATTATGTATATCGAAGCTGGTTCGGAGTGGGCTACCTTTGCCTTTCATGCAGAATCAAAAGCCTTACTAAAGGCGTCTGATTGGTTAAGTAAAAATATATTATCCACTGCCTCTTTAGTTACGGACTGCAAAACTCTGGCGGAAACGATCAACAAGTCCTGCAAAGATTCTCCTTGGAGCGCGGATAACACCATACAAGAAGTTAACTCAACTTTGGAAAAACTTCCACAATCCCAGGTAAAGTATATAAATAGGAAATATAACTCTGCGGCGGACTACATTGCAAAAGAAGCTCGAGTAAAGCATCTTCAGCACAGGTCCTCCCACATCCAGCACAAGGTTTTAAAATCTAGTGTTATTTCCAATGTTTTTGATAAAAAGGAGCTCATGAACATATTGTACTATATTTGTTGATTAATATAATCCTTTTTATATAAAAAAAAAACTATTATAATGGTCACTTACACTCGATATTTGGTACCCATGATCTACGAGGAACAAGAACGTATCCGACTATTAGGCATCAATGGATGTGTTTTGTGTTAGGTTTTACCACATTTTTTTTAATTTTTTATTTATTTATTGGTATTATGTATCTAGCTTGTTATCTCAGATGTTTTACTTTATTTTTATTAAGATCGCTGCGTAAAGTGTGTTGTTCTCTCAACCACAAGACTTCATGAGAGATCTGCATGGATGGGTACTAAGTTTTTTTTTTGGCATTGATATTTCTTTTTATTTGAGCATTCCCTCCAAGCAAAGATTTCTATTACCTTAATCAAAATATTTGAAGGAAATCAAATAGGTGTCCTTTTGGAGGAAGGGTAGCACTAATTTTCACGAAGGACTGTGGAGCATCTTCTAAAGAGAGTTGGCGTTTGGTTAGAAAATTTACAAAAGCATCTTGTAATGAGATCTGACGTTCTGCTAGAAGATTTACAAGAGGAATTTCTGAAGAGAATTGACATTCTGCTAGGAGTTTCACAGGTGCTTGAATATAACTGAAGCGGTGAACTTTAAGGATATACTTTGTCTTTATTACATCTAGTTCTAAATCTTTCAGTAAAAAAGAGATGTACCAGCTTAAATCATCGTGTGTTAAGTCTGGACTAGGTCCCGTGATTTCTCTACAAGATTGCATTTTTCTCGTTAACAAAATCTTGATGTGTTTGCTTTACTTTCATCTCCACATTATATAGTGAAAGAAAATAAATATGTTAACCATCCTTGTTAATCTTGAATGAAGAATATTCAAGGGTTGTCTCAAAAGATTCATGAACGAAAAAAGTTAACGTATGCCCTCTCCTTTTCAACAATTTAAACTTGAAAACAACGAGTACTCCCAATTGTTTCGCAAGGTCTCGAGCTACCCAATGCCTATTCGGGTATACATGCCATGTATAAGCAATTGGTGGAACAATTGAATTAAATGGAATTGCGCCATCTGCAAATAAACCATTCGTATCTCGGAGAGTTATAAGGGATGAGACCACGACCTTTAGTCCAAATTATTTAATTTGTACTTGTGGAGCTCCCAGTGAAGAAATCGTGCAAAATACTCAACCTGATATTATGGTTGAAGGCTATCAACATAAAAACGCGTATGAATAACCCGTTTCTTCTGATAGATAGTTTATTTAGAATCCTTCCAAATATCCTTACAAGGTCGAGATTTACTCAAGTTGGAGGATCTATTCACTTGAAAGATCATAGCAAGGTTTTATCAATCTAATGGAGGGAGCGCAACAACAACTGGGATCCATTTAATAACGCGTTTGGACCAAAAGTAAAAGTAAAAGTCAAAAGCAAAAATATTTTGTTTCACAAAAAAATAATTTTTTTGCTTTTAGAAATCATTTTCAAAATTTTACACGAAAACTAACTTTTTACTTGAATTCTAAAAATCTACTTCTGTATATGTGTCCAAACATGCTCTTTAATCAAACGGTGGTAGCTTTAAAGTGACTTTCCATATCCGAGAACGGGTAACATTAACGGGCTCGTCCTTTCTTCTTCTCGCAGTACTCTTTAACATAATTAAATAGAAAACCGAACAATTCCCACAGCCTGTGAAAGCACTTTCCTGCGAAGGTTTTTCTTCCTCCGAATTTGAATATTTATTAGGGTTATCAACTACTGGTTCCTTCGGATTTTAAGGTATGAGTTCTCTTTTGCATGCGTTCCATTATCAGTTTTATACAGTATGTTTGTAGTATGAGCAATATTAGGGCATTAATTCTGATCAAAGAAATATTAGGGCACTATATATGTTCATTTTTATGTTAGTCAGTTTGATTTTCTTTTTGGATTACAGTGTTTGTGATAGATAGAGGGCAGAAAACGTGTTTCTTGAATTAAACGATGTCTTTTGAAAAGGAGGAAGAATTGAAACTTGATAAACCCTTGAATCATGAAATGGGTCTGCTGGAAGAATTGGAAATTACTGTTACGAAGAATTGTGAGTTGTCTGTAGAGCTTGAGAAGAAAATCAAGGAGTGTACTGCAATCGAAAAGAAATTTAATGACCTTGAGTTTAGTAAGATTGCTGTTGATAATGAACTTAAAGAGTGCAAGAGAACAAATGATGGATTAAATGAACGAATTATGCGACTTGAGTTAGAGAAAATTGATGTCTGTGAAAGGGAAAAAATGGCTGAAAAAAGAATTATCTATTTGGAAGAACAAATTAGGGATTTGGAGAATGGGAAAAGTAGGGCTGAGAATGAAACTGAGATTTGGAAGAAGAGGTGCAGAGAGTTGGAAACTCGAGTATTGAAGGCAGAAGAAGAAAGTTCGAGTTTGAGATGTCTAGAAACAGCAGGCATTGTTGAGATTAGTGACAGCGGGGATGAAAAGGAGATTAGTCCAAAACATACTTGTGATACCGCAGGCAAAGAAAGTCTGAAAGTTTCAACTGGCATTAAAATTGAAAGATGTTCGGATGATGTAAAAGATCCGACATCCAAGAAGTGTTCAAAGGGGATGTTTTCTGATCAGAGAGGAGAGGAATATGATGTCAGATGTGAGGTGGGTAACATCCCATCATCTTTTACGCCAAAAAAAAATAGGTGTCGTAAGAGAGTATTCACTGATAGTGAGAGTGAAGAGGATGATACAATTCCAATTGGTAAACTCAAGATGATGAAAATGGAACAGCAAACTCGAATTTCTATACCCAAACTCTCTCCGTTGATTCCATGTACTAGCGATGTTGCTGTCTCTTCTGAGGCTCACAATGTCGAAGAATCGGTAACCCCTTCAAGGCGAAGACTGCTGTCACAGAGACAGTGTGAAGAAAAGAAGAGTCGGGTTGATAAAACATCAAATTATGAAAATATGTCGATAAATAATGTGAAAACTGGCGCATCATCACAAGAAAAGGTGTGCGACTTAACTGCTGAGAGTGATGAGGAGTTAGAAGAGGCTGGTTCGGAGAGTGAGGGTGACAGTTTGGGTGGATTTATTGTACAAGATGGTGAAAGTTCTGACAGTGGAGATAGTTCTTGTGAAAGTTCTGACAGTGGAGGTAGTTCTAGTGTCTCGGAAGATATGGTGGATAGTGAAAGGAGAAAAACTAAATGGCAATTTGAGGGAGACATGCTTTCTTCCTTTGCAAGGGATCCCATCCTCTGCATGAAAGCTGTCTGTGCACTATATAGGCAACAGACAGCTGAGGAAAAATCAATTAAAGGAACATTGGATCTCAATAAGCGAGGGTTTAGCCAGGCTCATGCTCCCAGGTTTGTCTACACAATCTCTGTACATTTCTTTGTTTCGTTAACTTATAAAGTTTTTTCAGTTGCTCCATAACTGTTAGTTTGAGTATCATATGCATTATATACTTATATGGATGTCAAGAATATGATGTTTCATTTTCATACTAGTACTGTTTTGCAAACGAAGGAACAAGCTTTCAGACGGGTACTTTTAACATGGAATAATTCTTGAATTATGCATAAATTGGCAGACATCGAAATAGGAAAGGAAGTTGTCATCCATTAAAAGAGAATTTAATGTCTCTAACCACCAAGAGTTAATATGATTTCAATTACAGTCTGTTGTCAAATCGTAGTCATGTAGGACCTGTTTGTGTGTGTGTCTCTTAAATTAGGCATAGTTTAACAAACATGTAAACTGGAAAGGAAGTTGTTATCCATTAAAATGACATTGGATGTCTCAAACTACCTAGAATTAAACCGTGATTTGATTTTAGCATGTAGGACCTGTGTGTGTGTGTGTGTAAGTTAAGTTAAGTGCGCGATACATCTAGTTTAGCTTATCAGAGCTCGGCTTTGCTTCATTTTGTTAGGCACCACTCTGTTTAACTTCTTGGTGCATTGCTGCATTTACTCGGTTCTTGAAGAACTATTGGTAAATTTCTTCTATACATTTTATTGAGCTTTGTTAAGCTCTCGAGATTGAGATCGGTTTTCATATTAGATAATACTTATCCTAAAGCTACGTTTTAATTTTTGAGGAAAAAGAAAACTAGAAACTTGTCTATATTGGGAGATGCTTTGAGCAAAATAGTTGTCTAATTTGCATATACTCCTGTTGCCTATCTGAGCTTTTTGTGCATCACTGAACTATGGAATTGGATATCTGCATTTATAGCTAGGCTGTATTGGGAGTCATAGAAAATGCCAACAAGGAAGAGAAAACTCTCCATATTTTTCTCCCTTCAATTTTTGTGCTGTGAACTTTCTACTAATTCTTGTGTCTCATGCATTGGACTTCAGGGGAACCCAGTTAGCGGAGTTCCTATCAGATGGTAGTGAAGAAGATGACTTGGTGAAATCTGTTGAGGAGCTGGAGACGTTCGATCCCAAAGGACTTAAAGATTGTAGAAAGTTTGCCAGGCACTACTCGAAGCAATTATTCACCATATATCAAAATGAAGAAGATCCTCTATTTGTTCCTTCATAGGTTTACAACCTGAGATCGAAATCTAATTTCTTAACTTTTTATAGGTCTACGAACTGAGACAGAAGTCTAATTGTTTTAAGTTTTTATAGGTCTTTTTTGGCAGTAAAGATGTAGCTCGCTCAAATCTAAAAATGTATAGAAGTTATTTTCTGGAGGGTGTGGCCAAGTGTGCTATGAAGTTGGCTTTACTGTTATATAGCAAGGGGGGAAGTAAGTTTAGCAAGTGATACCAATGAACCTGGAATGAGGCACTCTGTGAATGCTCAATCTGGTTTTGTAATGATGACACGCATCTTGCGTCTGTTGTTGATGTATATGTAGCCTTTCGCCATAAAAAGAAGAAGAAAAGAAGACAATTTGTTAGAGTAAGCACTATGGTGGTGCTTTCTCGTCTTGGCTCTATCTCCACAATGTAGCCGAGAATAACTACCGTGGTGAAGAATTTCTCTCAAATCTATTAGTTTGCTAAGCTATGGCTATTGGATAGCGATGGCCGAAAAAACTATACGGAAACCAAGTATCCGTCCAAATATACTCCTATTTTGGGAACAATTTGATACATTTTAGGTGAACATGAAAGTATCACTTTTAATGAAACGGAAGTAGTATTTCTTATGTGGAAACGACTATCCGTCCAAAATATATTTCTATTTTAAAAAAAGTGATACTTTCGGTTATTTGTTTCCGGCCCCACATATGCCTGCTTTTCTTTCTACCAAAAAAGGCAAAACCAAGGTGCATCTATAGTGCTTGTTCTCATATTATCTCTAGTCTTTTACCCTCGTCCCTAAAGAAAAACAAAGGGTTAGAAATGTAAAGTGGCCGCACACAAATCGAGTCAAAAATAACAACTTCTTAAACATTCTGTTAACACACACTCGCTCTCTCCCTCCCATCAGAATTCAGAAGAAACTAGATGATTCTGAAATGAAGAACTTAGGGTTTTGAAAATGAAGAAGCAGCATCTGAACAAGGTTGATGATTCTGTTCTCATTCCTCCAAATGAACAACGATGTGTTGCAAATGATGGGAAAACGTGGAGATGCAGGAATCGTATTGCTGATACTGGCATCAAATGGTGTGAAAAACACTATCAAAAGTCTATCGAAAATAGAATCAAGGCTTCTTTGAGGAGGAAGAAGAAGTTAGTTCAAACTGAGACTCCGATGGAGGAGAAGAAAAATAGAAAGGAAGGTAACAGTAGCAGTGAATGTAAAGGTGGTTTGGAGAAATCTGAGTTTGGGTGGAAAGAGAAGAGGAAAAGAACGTTAACAAAGGAAATTCAAATTCATCATAGTTGTGTAGAAAGTAGGGTTTCAAATCTCTTGAAACAGAAGAAGGAGAATAAGAGGATATTAGATGATGATCTGACTGTTAATGAATCAACAACAACAATTCAACAAATTACTAATCACGATGTCTGTAAGTAATTCCTACATCTATTCTTCAATCTCTTCAAGCAATTCGTAAATTCAATTTTGTTATTATCAGTTTTTCAAAAATTTAATCACGATTCCGAATTGAAAAATTAATTTGGTTATTATCAAGCTAATTCAATTTTTAGAGCAAGGTTTTTTGTTCATGTTTTGCTTAAGTTATTCTGTTTGAGTTGAAATTGAATAGAGAAAGAAGTGCAGGGAAGCTAATCTGGAAAAATTGTTTTTCAGCTTACAGAATTGAAGATGGTCCGCCAGGTTTTCTGACGAAGAGTTTGAAAGCTGAAGCTACAGAGACAAACTTAGAGACTCATTCGAAGAGATGTTATGAGGAGCTGAAATCATCTGGAGAATCTACGAACCGTGAAGTTGAATTGGGGAAACTCTTGGGTCATTTTGAAAGTGAACGTCTCGAGTTGTCCGGAGAGCTTGAGAAGAAGAAAAAGGAGTGCGTTGAAATCCATGGAAAGTTAGTCGACTTAGAGCGCAGAAAGATTGCTGCTGGAGATGAGTTCAAGCAGTTAAAGAGGAGACAAGAAAGAGACGCTGATTCACGTATTGCTCGCCTACAACAAGATCAGAAGGTTTTTGGCCAAAGACAGGAGAGGATACTTGAAAGAATCACTCACTTTGGGGAGGAATTTAAAAAGATAGACACTGAATTGAAACACGGGAAAAGGAGGGCGGAGGACGAGATTCAAATTTGGAAGAAGAAGTTTTGCGATTTGGAGACCCGACTCTTGAGCATCGAAAAGGTAATGCAGAGTTAAGATGTGTAGAATGTCGTATCTGTAGAAGCATAGAACTGGAACTATGGGGTGTGCAAAATGAACTATCACCCACTGATGGGGAGGAGAAAGATAAAGACTGGAATGAATTTGATATCAAAACCAGTTAGCAATGGTCCTCATGTGGATGAGTTGCGGCCCAAAGAGCGATGGCATTACATTTGGAGGTTCCATCTAACCTTCTTCAATTTAATTAAACAGATATGTTCTAGCAAAATTTGTTTGTAGAGTTTTTTACTTTCTCGCTCTTGCTTTTCATTGTGGTTGCATAGACTGAAAAGTTGGCATTGCAGTGAAACAAGAGTAATGCCTTCTCAAATGTGTCTTACTTTGCCGGTCACTGTATCGATTCACCCTGTATCAGTAAGCAGTGCTTGCCTTCAGAATGTGTTGAGGAAGGAAAGAAGTACTAGAATCTGTCAGAATCCAGGATGGAGGTAATGATTACAGTGCTTGAGATAGAAGAGAGGTCTACTAACTAGAAAAGATATATTGTGCCGGAGTAAGGTAGTGCAAGACCAGCAATTGGCGAGACTGTCACCGAGACCGGTGACATCAGAAATGCTATAGAAACATCTGGTAGTCTTATGTTCCCATTGCTTATAAGAGCCCAAAGAGCAGTGTCCTCTCACGGTTATCCCTAGCAACATTTAATGTACGCGAGTTATCACACGTATAGTTGAACAGGCCACGTATTCGAGTATGTCTGCAGTTTTGACTACTTATTTACTTCTTTGTTTACAACCCGAGTCTAACTCAAATATAGAATCCTGAATCCCGATTCTAGTGGAAAAAACAGAAAACAAATCCAGCATTAGAAATCTTATACAAGTATAAATACACCTTTAGGTCTTGTTTTGCGATTCACCAATTCCCCATTCGTCCAAAGAGAGATAGAAACAAACTACAAACCAGTGTTTTTTTGGCAATCACCATGTCGACGGCACCAGCAAAGACGATTACTTTGAAGAGTTCTGACGAACAGATCTTTGTTATCGAGGAGGCCACTGCCTTGCAGTCTAAAACCCTTGAGCACATGATAACTGATCATAACGAAGCTCAGAATAATGTCAGTCTCTTTGACGACTACCATCACAGGCAATGTCTTGGCAAAGGTAATCGAATACCTAAACAAACACGCTGAGGTTGAGACTAGCGGTGAAGATAAAAAGATTTGGGATGCACAGTTTGTGAATTTTGATAACACAAACCCCAATACGTTGCCGCCTATATTGTTTGACATGATCCAGGCTGCGAAAATTCTCGAAATAAATGGCTTGTCGGACTTGACAGCACAGAAAGTGGCGGACTGGATTCAAGGTAAAACACCAGACGAGATAAGTGGGATATTCCCCGTTAAAAACCAATTGACCTCTGATGAAGAAGAATGGATTCGCAGGGAAAATCAATGGGCTTTTCAAGATTAATTTGCAGCTGCGTATAGGCGTATAGCAGGAGTAAGCATAGCTGATGCGTTGGTTTCTTGGTTTCTTTTTTTCTTTTTAATGTATTTAGTGATTAGTACGCACCTGAATGATCGGAAATGAGATGCATTTTGAGTTTGCAACCTACAAAAAACAAAAAAAACAAAAAAAACAAACTGTGCGCAAGAGCAGCAAGATGGTTATCTCACTCTATAGCCAGCACAGGCAGTCAATTAACTGAAGTTAACATGGAATGTTAAAAGACATACTAAATCATTCATAAAACGTTAGAGAGATGTGAGATAGAAATGCAATTACACAGAAAGACTAAATACTTCCATCTCTTCCTTTTACATACATAAGATGCACAGTGAAATACCATTAAACACAAGAATTACCCTTACCACACAGAGATAGGACAGTTCACAGGGTAACTAATCTGAGCGACGATGTAATGAAATCAAACAATATAACTTGGAGAACCCCAAAAGATAGGAGGAAGTGGCTAAATTTTACTAGTCTGTAGCTACTTTCTTCTTCTGCTTCCCTTGTTTTTCCTTCACCTTTTCAATCTTTATATTTCCATTTTTGTTCTGGTTACTAACAGACCCTTCTTGAGCACTACACATCTGTGATTTCAGTTTGAATCCAAACTTTTTCGAGACGGATTCCCACGCACTTGAAGAAGTCTTGGCCACATTACCTATTTTCTCAATTTCCTGTCTCATATTTGTGCATTCCTTCTCGAGTTCAGATACCCGCATTCTCATATTATCCATACCCACCTTCAACACTTGATTTTCCCTCACGGCTGTTGACCATCCACCGCCACCACCTTCATTGGATCCTGCAAATCCACTTCTCAACTGCCTTGATCCTTCAAGATTGTCAGAGACTAAGAAACAACCTGCAATTGAAGTCCTGAGCTGGAGTTGCTCAAAAAATAGGACTTGAACTATTACTCTGAGGGGAAGCCTCTCGTTTTGAGCCGCATGGGTACATGCTTCTAAGGAGAGCTTCTGACAGTCCATTAGTCTGCAAAGTTCTTCCTTCTCTGAGTCTGCCAGCCAAGGGTGTGACTGTAAATTTGACAAAGGAGAGAATTCAGTTCCCATAAAAAAATTAAAAAATTTGAACAAAATCCTTAAAGGCACACAATGAAAGTTCAGCTGGTTCATAGTAAACCCAATTCCATCCCTCAAAGGAATTCAAAGCAAACATCAATGTGAAGTCGGAGCTGAGATAAGGTCTAAAACATATAGCCCAAATTGCACCGTATGGAACTACACAGCCCACATAAAGCTCAAATTGAAAATACGGCATATTATCTAAAACCTGAGTCTTAACATTCCAGCTCAAACTAACCCCTGTAATAAGGTTGAGCTTGGCCTACCTAATTGTGCCCTTTGTCTCCAATTCATATCTACAATCAGTCGAGTACTTGGAAAGTAATAGCAGCTTTTGATGTCAAATTTTAAGTCAACGACAAGCACCAAAAGCACTTGACGAGGTGGATATCCGTACCTTTAGATAAATGTCGATAGCACGGTAAAGCCCGTCATCCAACGGTCTTCCGTATTCGGGAACAGCTCCAGCTAATGACTGAAACTTGGGAAGCTTCAAATTAATATCAGGAGCAACCTCAGCGAGATACCCATCAATAAGCTTAGCCACCATCGTGATTGGAGTCAAAGAAGGCGATCCTATTAACTGACCATCATCAATTGAGCATGGAGAAGCCCCGCCAGTTGCTTGATCCATAGTCAAAAAGTGCTCTAGAATTCGCTGCACACACTCAACATTATAAAGTGTTTCCATGGTGTAAGAAAAGTTGGGCATCAATAGATCTTCAAGGGTTGCCTGGTCCAACTGCATCCCTATCCTTCTCTCCAGATTAGATATGCAAGCTGGACTTGCACGAAGGATCAAAGCTGTTCGGAGCAATCCAAAGAGAAATTTAGTTGAGGTAAGGCCCTTTTGCATTGGAAGTAATCTATCAATCTCCTCAAGAAAAAGCTTTTGTTCCTCCTCCGGTGGGGGAGCCCCCAAAGAGCGGGAACTAGACTCATTTACCGACTGACGCCTATTTAAACCAGGGAGATATCTCCTTGCATAAGAAGTTAAGGATCCGGCTATTATTTCCGGTTTGATACCTCGGGATTCCATCACAGAGATCAGTTTCTTATAGGTAGGCAGGCTCAAATTTGATACATCGTCGTACCACCAATCTGAATTCAAATTTCTTGGTCTGGCTCCAGTGCTAATGCCATTCCACAAAACACTACCACCAGGGCTTTGCATGGGTCCACCATGCTCCATAATGGGCCACCCGAAAAGATTTGGATCTGTCGACGCTTTCATGGCGAGTGACTCAATGCACCTCTTTACAATTTGGAGGTCATCAGCATGAGGAAGTAAGTCCTCACAGGTCTGGAGTGCCTTCAGAGAGTCTTTCCAACTACGGAGAACAACTTGATTGAGGAATAATTCTGCTTGTGCGATCAGATTTCCCTCTCCATACTCTTCAGTCATTTCAAGATGCTCGGCAGCACATCGCAGGTAAACAACATTTGACGCGCTGAGTTCGAGCTTCACACCGTAACAGAACTTTGCTACAAGTTCAAATGCTTTGGGGCCTCCCGGAATGTCAGGTAGTTGAACCACACAGCCTTCTTCGTCTTCATTTGATGCTTCTGCAATCAATCGTTCTAGGACCCCACTCCGCGAAAGCAATGGGAACTATAAACATATTGACAAAACAGATAAGTAAATTACTAACTCAATCAACAACAAATCCCAAATAAATATAAGCTGTTAGGTGTAAAATCATTTGTGCCATGCACATTAGACTGTTCACTTTGGTTAGATATCAATGCTTGACCAGCAACAGTAGCATAACCAATCTCAGATGTCATTACTTTAAAATCAAACTAAAGAACAAGCTATAGACTCCTAAAAAGAATGCTTAGTTGCCCTAAAGAGATAACGCTTGTCTGTTGAGTACATGCTTTGTTTTGTCGAAGTAAAAGAATAAATGAACGGCAAGTTATAGGTTGGCCACGTTGATGTTAGAGTAATCTTGGACATAATACAGTGAGAGTGATATGAAATATGAGGGTTCAAGGATTTACAGCCTAGAAATCATGCATAGCAAAAACAAAATGCAAATGATCCTTATAGAAAGAAATTTACTTTATGCAGATGGAACGACATTTCTCCAACTTCAACAACAACATCACTTGGAAGACCAGTTGTACAAAACCTGCAAAAAGTTTCAAACCTCAAGGCTCAATAGATGCAAGAATCAGATTATCAGTTGTATGAAATTATATAAGGATTTGACAGGTGTAGCTCTAAGGATGAGAGTAATCAAACAATAAATTTGAGAGATCAACACTCAGTGAACTCTCCTAGCTCAAATATTCATTCCAAGGGGTCACCAAAACAAGTTCATTCATACAAGAAGATGTAAAGATGCAGTCACTTAAGCTGAACACGGGATAACCACTCCACAGTTCCGTTTTTCCTAGTAATGAGTATGTGTTCTTATAGTGCAAAGGATACACTAAGTAGTCAGTAGTATTGTATCGGATCACAGGTCGATCCACAAGAATCATGAGTGTATATATTTCAACACATAGCAGCAGAAAATAGTTCACCGTAGTCATAACAATGTCATATCATGTGGAACAAATAAAATTGGGGGAATTTTTTCTGAAAACAATACGAATTCCTTTTCGACATGAAAAGCCTCCCAGAAGTTATTTGTTAGCTCGTAATGATAAGTTCCATAAATAGGTTATCATAATTTACCAATGTTTTCAAATAAAGATCAACAACGTGAAATGTCTCAATGTCTCTCCAAATGTTTATATTGTTACTGACTTTGACTCAACAAGCACCACTGGTCCATCTTAAAATCTAGTTAGCTTTAACTAAACACTACCGTACTAACGAAAACAAAATAAATTGACACACTAGTCTACTTTTTTGATTCGAAATTAACATTTGATGTAGTTATTTACAAAGAATCAGTATATGATGGGTTCCAAGAGAAAAATCATCTGCAGACAACTTCCGAACAACAAGGTCCCCTTTATGTTTATCACTACCAACCATAGCTATCACTTAATTGTACTTATTAACCATTTAATCCAAGCAAACAAACTGACAACTGAGAGCAATTCTAGAGGAAACTAGGTGAATTACGACTACTCACCTACCAATCAATTCAGATCAACTGAAATTCAATTAGCACATAAAAGGTACAAAATCATCAAAGCAATCAATTCAGGATTGCGTTTGGTACTTCACGACTCATCAACCTCAACAAAATGCATACTACTCATGAACAAAATTCACATATTAATTGAACTCAAAATTCAAGTCAAAGACCCTCCACAGTGTAAATTTCATACAATATTACAGCCATAAAATATTTTTTTAGCAAAAATACATACCATGCCTGGCCTTGCTTTTGGAATGCATCAGTCTTAGATCCGAGCTTCATACTTGCCATTTTAAGAAACTAAATTCACTTGAAACCAAATTTGCAGAAGAAGAAGATCTGAGAAGAAAGACAGAAACACTAAACTTGAGATTCACTCACAAGTCTAGGGCAAAGAAATGCCCCCTAAACTACTACAGTACACAGTAAAAGCTCCTCAAAACCATTCAAAACCACTCTTCTGAAAAATCCCCAGATTCCTTGTAAAATCCATCTTCTAAATCCACCAATAATCTCAAAAAAAATGACCCTCAACCCCCAGTCTGAAACAAACAAAAACCAACTTCTAGGACCACTTTAGAGAAATAACCTGGAAAATGTAACTATTGAGTTATCAGAAATTTTTAACGTTTTTCAAAACAAAGAAACAAAAATTCCTCCAGAAAAAAAAATCTCCGCCCTTCTAAGAAGATCCGCCAATAATATCTTAGTTACAGACACAAACAAGATGAATTTTCTTCACTGAGTTTTCCGAAAGATGGAGAAAGAAAAACAAAACGAAGAAGAAGAAGAAGAGAGGAACATTTGCAGAATGTAAATGAATCTTTTGATTCCTCCTATTTGTTCAAAAAAAAAGGTCATAATGACAAATTTTTTTTAAAATGAATAAAACTCAACTGGACATTAATGGCTCATCTCTGACACAGAGAAGAGAGAGGGAATCCTTAAGCAGGTGCAGGTGCAGGTGGTGGGGACATATATCTACTTCCTTTCTTGGCTTACTAAAACCTACTCATTCATTTCATTTACTGCTCACTCCCCAGAGAAACAAAGAAGAAATCCTTGTTAATGGAATCTTTTCATGGATTAAAGTTACAAAATTGTTTAAGCAAAAATTTAGCGAAATATAATCTAAATAACGGCTAATTAATTTGTCCAGCTGGAACATGTGGTAGGGTTAGCCGGTCCAAGAACCTAACAGTATCTATCAACGGCCACCACGGACCACCACATTTTATTTTCAATAACGCTGGATTCTAGACGCTCTGGACCCGGTGACTGGCCCTCTCCATGGGGAATTCCATTGAAAAGTGGTTGCACTTTCGCAATTGGGTGACATAACTGAAGCGTATTACACGATTTTGACATCCAACTTAAAATTTTGTTAATAAATTTTAGTATATCTCCGAGCAAATTATTAAGTTGTTTTTGTGCGAATCCTAAAGCAAAGCGTGTCGCTAAAGAAAAGATTTGCCATTCTTTTTTAGCGTTGGTGTTTTTTATGCCAACTTGATACATTTGATGTCGATTTTTTCAGGCTGCTGCAAATGTGAACAATTATCGACCGAAATGGAGTGCATAGTGCATACACATCTTTAGCTTTTTTATCTGATTTTATCTTCCTCGGTTGAAATCATTACTTGGAAACACATGCTTTGTGCAAAGCAAAATATGCAACACACGAGTAATAATTTGTTACCAAAAGAATGGTTGACAATATGAGTAGACTGTATACCACTGGCAGCTACTGATCTTAGCTTTCGGACTTTATACTTGCTTCTTCATTTATTGTGTCTGCTTGATCACTACCCACGTTTTCCTTCACGTGTTATAGGAACCCAATTTGAACTATTATTATTGGACCAGACCTGAATTCGAACTTCTTATCCTCCCTTTACAACTTCGCTAATAGAGGCATCAGTTTACCAGCCAAAAATTAGAACACTGCTAATAGAGGTATCATTTTACTGGCCAAAAATTACAACATTACTAATAGAAGTATCAATTAGAATTGCAATATTTATATGGGATTTGATATCCTTTCCAGTAAACTGGTACACCTTTGGAATGTCATGAAAAATTGATGGTTTGAAATTGGTACAAATATGTTGCTAATTTTCAAAGGTCATCATCCCTCAACGAATATTTTTCTTTTCATGCGTAATAGTAGCAGCAGCAATAATTCTGTTCATTTGAATAAACAAAAATGAAAAATAAGTTCATTGACCGGATTGGGGTGCACTTTTTCATTTTCTAATCATTTACTAAAAATTCATATTTATCTGATTATCCTGTTTGGGCTTTACAGAACATATACTTACAGTTTTGACTATCTAAACTTGCTTGCAATGTAAGTTCCATAAATCTATCCGTCTTAGTAAAGAAATGGATTTAATTTTATAGTCCAAAGTAAGAATTAATTAATTAATTAAAGAGACGTGATAAAAAGGCAATAATTGTGTTTTTTCATCTGTAGCTATTGTTGCTTGGCTTTTAGGCCACTCTTTCGAGTTTCCCTAGGCTTGTCTCACCACTCTTTTTCGAAACTGGCGCCTTCCTTTCATGGTGCTGCAAGCTGTTCTTCTCCTCAATATTGTCTATTTGACTGCAGCCCCAAGCTGAAATTAAGGCTTACTTGGCTCAACTGGATACGACTTACTTGGATCAGCTGGATAGACTTTTTCCTTTCTAATTAGAACCGGTGTATAAATGACTTCGCCCCTTGTTCGTTGGGGGCAGTCTTGCATGTTTCCTAATTCGGGTCAGGTCAGACAGGTTTCATATTCAGCTACCCAAAAAACCAGGCCAGGCCAGGTAAAAGCATATATTTTGAGGCTCAAAACCTACTGAAAGCCCATTCTATCAATCACGCCAGGCATGTTAAAAAAAGAACGATGTTTTGGGGACTACCCCAAAACAGTGGGGGACTCCTCTATTATATGAATGCCCAACCCAAATTTTAAAGGGTGTCCTAAAAGATTAGGGAAGACTAATCTGTCCTTGTCCTAATTAAGGTTATAACTAATCCTAATAACCCACTAATTTAACCACTATCCACTAATCTAACCCCCTAAATTAAAACATAAAATCAGTTTTAAAACCTTTTTTTTTCTTCTTCATCTTCTTCTTCTTCTTCTCCTCTTCTTCTTATACATCGTCGATTCGAAAAAAATTCATCGTCGATTAATCAATCTTTATAAACAATGCTTTCTAAGCAGACACCTAGAATTCCCGGATTGAGTCCGGGTCTGGCTAACATAACGAATCTCCCAAATCAATTTGAAGTTTATAAACAACTTCAAGCAAAGTTGGGAGACGAAGTGAAGCATCCAACATCAACCAAGGAGTCTGATTCTATCAAAATGAAAATCCGCAGGTAATTTACTTCATACCCATTCCTTTGAATCGTTTTTGGTTGAAGAAATCGATTAGAAATCATCAAAAACCATTGAAAATGGTCGTTACAGTAGAGATTTCGGCTAGGAGAAAATTTTAAAACCCTAGAATTTGGTAACCAAACTTTCAATATGAAGAACAGTTCGGCCAATTAGGAATTTTTAGGTAACCGAACTATGATGTTCGGTAAGCTCGCAAAAAAAAAAACATAACCGAACTCCTTCTTTATATGAAAATTTTGAGTTCGGTTACCTCGATAAATTTATATGGGTAACCGAACTTTGATAAAATATAGTTCGGTTACCTCGCACTTTCTATATGGTAACCGAACTTTGATCTGTCACATACAAACTTGTAGTTCGGTTACCTCGCAACTTATACCAGATAACCGAACTTTAGTCTGTTAACTTTTATTGTTTGATGTAATCCCATGTTCAATTTTATTTGATAAGACAATATTCTGTTTAGCTAATAATGTTGTTTTCATTCATTAGGAACAAAGGGAAAAAATCTAATCCCCACGTAGCCGAAGATTTAAGAACTCCAACACCTCGCGGTAGGATACATCTGGATTTCCGAAACCGTGGTACTAAAAATGCAAAACATGGAGGGGGATCATTACAGGAAGTCAATCAAGAGGTGATGGAGAATACAATTGATAATGTTATTGAAGAAGAGAATGATGATGAAGAAGAGCAAGGAAATGAAGAGGTTGAACAACAAAGAGAACACGTTGAAAATGTAGAGGAAGAAGAACAAGGACAGGGCAAAGAAGGAGAAGGACAAGAGGAAGAGAAGGATGGGGAATAAGAGGGAGAGGATGAAGAGGAAGAAGATGAGGGAGAGGATGAAGAGGAGGAAGAGGATGAAGTGGAGGAAAAGGAAGAAGAGCAAGAAATAGTTCCTGTTAAAGAGAAGAAGAAGCGGAAGCCGCCTTGTGATAGATACTCACACATTCCCCCTGATAATTTGTGTTTGCCGCCAGTGAACCCAACTTATGGTACTCCAAATGATGGAGGGGCCACATTGTTTGGCTACAAACACTCATGGGCTGCGAAGATCTATGCGACAAAAGTATTCTTTAAGTTCATTCTTAACTAACAAAACGATATTTTTTTTGGGACATGTTTCGTCAAGTATTAATAGTGTTATGCTATTTTCATAGGATCATAATGATGCAGTTCGTCTTATTCGTCGTCAAAAGGCGTCCAAATGGGATCTTTCTTTGGAGTGTGACGATTTTCAAGCAAAGGTGAAACAGTGTGTGTTATGGAGAGCTATTGAGTATGCACATGTGGATTTTGACGTTGTTGCCGTATCCGCATTTCTCGAGAGGTATTATCCCGAGACATATACAATGCATCTTCCATTTGGCGAGATGGGAATTACTCCCGATGATTGCTCGAGAATAACCGGCTTACCAGTGGAAGGTAAATGTCTTCGAGAAGGCTACAACCCCTCGATGCATTATGAAGCTCTTGAAGAATTGGCTCTAAAATGTCTAGGATGGGATGCAAGAAAGGCTCAATGTGAGTTTAGACGTTCTGTGAAGTCCCCTAAACGGGGCGATAAGTATAATCCAAGAGAGGTAAATAGAGCCTTCAAGAAGAAGGTGAAGAAATTCAAGTTGGTAAAGTTGAAGGAAGCATTTGGAGGGACAAGAAAGAAGGTGGAGAAAGGAAAGTTGGTGATGGACCAGGAGACCCTTAGACATCATGTCACCGCTTATTGGTTATATCAGCTAGGAACCGTCATTTTCCCCGACACTTCTGGAAATAGGGTGGATGCACATTATCTACAGCTTTTGGAGAATCTCGATGAGATTAACCAATACTCTTGGGCCACTGGGGTGCTTGCTTTTGTTCCAGGAGAGATGAGCAAAGGGTCGAGGATTAAGACAACTCAAATTGGAGGTTACTTAACTCTTATTCAGGCGACCTTTTACATTGTTAGTTAGCAAATTATTCGCATAAATTTTCTGCTCCCAAATCAATTGTCATGTATGTGGTTAATATTTTCGTATTTTCGCATAGGTTTGGTTGTGTCCAAATGGATCCCGACGTGGTGAATGAAAATTTCAATTTGGTGGTTCAAGGAACAAAGAACACCGAGAAATATTTTGTTCCAAAACATGAACCAACTCCTACGGTAGGACATTGGAATGCACTTCGTAACTACTACTTACCTTTAGGTGATTGTGTACCTTGTGATGAAGATTATATGGAGTTTTATCAAGAAATTAGTCATCGTTTTGTGATAAATAGAGAAGAACAAGCTAAGAATGATAAGGAGAAGGCGAAGGCAAAGGAGAGGGATGCTAAGAGAGCTCAGAAGGAGATGCCTATTTGTGGAGAAGAAGCAAAATTGTTATGGGATAATGTGGTAAGAAAATGTCTTCTCTTATACTTCCTTGTTGATTGAAAGTATTGAAAATATATTTACTTATGCTTAAAATTTGAATCAGGTGAAGAAGGGTACGAAATTGTTGAAGAAATGGATGGCTAAAATCCGTAGTGGAGAGCCGATGTCGACTAAGGAAAAAAACTACTACTACGGCGAGTGGGAGGGTCTTATAACTAAAAGAATGATGAAGCCAAGTAGGTCTAAGCAATTGAAGAGGGGTCGATAACAAGGAGAATGTTCAAGTCGCGCCATGGAGGAAACCGGACGAGTAGATGAAACCCCAAGTGATGAGGAAGTTCCACCTAAAACTCGTGGTAAACAAGGAAGTGGTAAACGGGTGCGTCGCGGTGGTCATTAGTGATTTCGTATGGTTTTAGTGTCAAAAAACATCTTAGTTATGGATTTCGTATGGTTTAATTTCGTATGTTTGTGTATGTATAACAACTTTTATATTTGTTTTAGAACCTTGTTTGCGTTTTTAATTTTAATTGGGTTTGTGTTTTCAATTTTATATGGATGAAATTTTGAATACAGGTTGTTTTTCGGCCACCTGAAATTTTTACATAGCTAACCGAACTAAAAGTTCGGTTACCTGTGACAAATTAATGGTCACCGAACTCTTTTTTCGGCGAACAGCTATATCATACCAGGTTGCCGAACACAGAGTTCGGTTACATGCTACATTTTCACGGTTGCCGAACTCTACTCTGAAGACTCAAATAAAACACCTAAATCCT
>JAJJMB010017331.1:1591076-1610342 GCA_023531105.1 Papaver atlanticum
CTACTCTGAAGACTCAAATAAAACACCTAAATCCTACCAGTTTGTGAGTTAGACTTCAGGTAAAAAGTTCGGTTACCTTAATTTTTAACCTTGTAACCGAAATTTATAGTTCGGTTAGCAAAGTATAATATCACTAGTTGCCGAACCTGGAGACTCAAAATTTGGCTTTTGCACAAGTTGGAAAAGTCATTCTCTGAGCCTTCAAATAAAAGTTCGGTTACCTCATTATTTACCATGTTAACCGAATTTTGTATTTCGGTTGGCTCGCAAATATTTATTTTCTAACCGAACTTTGAATTTTAAAATTTCAATGTTCTATATCTGACACAAAACAGGGGTTCGGCAACCTGGATAATCATATGTGCTTACCGAACTATTATCTGTCAACTCAATAAAATACTAAAATTAACTCGATAATGAATACCACACTTCAAAAAACATAGTATTAGATTGATAAGTATACTTAGTTCCATTACATGTGTCATTTAATCATCCTCAAGTGAAATTTGACCTTCATGTACAATTTCGTCCGATTTCTCCAAAGCTTTCCACATCTCCATGTTATGCTCATACATAATACACCAACCCAACATTATATCGGAGTTAAATGCAGGCCAATAAGAGTTTCCGGATATTGGAGGCAGTGGGCAATCGGGTTTTAAACGAAGGCCTATAAAGTGGTTGTTGTTAGTCAATGCCATCACACATCTCCTTCGTTTGAGTTGCTCGACACATACGGTTGTTTTCGGGGTGAAGGTGAAACTAGCATACTTTGAGAAATAATGAACCACACAATTAAATGCCTCGGCGATTAAGTGTCCACATATCGGTATGCTCATCCAATAATCTGTTATGATCGGATGGCCCCCATGAAGACGATGTTGATACTTAACAAATTGCTCATTGAGACTACCCACCCCATCGCACAACATTATCTTGTAAAATGCTGGATTCTCCTTTAGTTTGGACAACAACCTTTGCCTTATATGAGTGATTGCACACCCATTATTTATCTTGGCACCTTCGATGAAAGGCCCAAGTTGTTGATTGACAACATGAAAACCATAATTACCATCCGGAGGAATGTCGTCGGTGGATATAACGTATTCTCTAATGTATAGGGGTAGCTCATTCAAATAGTCTTTATTTGGAGCCTCAAGCTTCACGTATAGGGAGCCGATGGTGAGCCGACTCTACTAAACTTGTCGCTTCATTTCCCAAGTGTTTATATTGGTTGATATAGGCATTAACAAACCTCTCTTTGTGTGGTTCCAACCATTGGCGAAGAACATACGATACAACACCGGGATAATCGGGAGTATCCCAATGGGCGATAAACTCCGAAAGATTTAGATGATACTCTTCCTCGGTAATATACCAACACAATGATTCCCATTCACCGTTGAAAGCAACCCATTTAGCGTAATTTAGATCGTATTGTTTTTCAACTTCCTCTTTTGCATCCGCTCTTTCATGTAACGGTAGCATCTTAATCTCTTCATATCCTTTTTTCTTAGGTGGACAAATTGTTGGCTTGCACCTATTTATCAAATTACACCATATATGGAACGTACAAAGCATATTGTGTGCTAATGGAAACACTACCTCTATTGAATTCATCAATGCGACTTCATTGTCGGTGACTATAACCCCGGGAATATCATCACCTTAGAAGATTGCCTTAACTTGTTGTAGTGCCCAAATGTAACTAGGTCCTTGATCGTCCCTTAAAAAACAAAACACCACGGTAAACGGTGATTGCGTCGAAGTACGCCCAACAATATTCAACAATGGCATCTCGTACTTGTTCGTCTTATAAGTACAATCCATTATGAGAACTTCATGAAAGCATTGAGCCAATTGAACACTCGTTGGATGCGCAATGAATAGTTGTGTTATCCCTCCGTCCGAATCCACATCCTTTTGAACTGCGTAGTCTTTATCTTTGGCCAAAAAAAATATTTGTTGCATCACTTGTCTATCTCTCCATTCCTTCTTTCTAATTGTCACAATTGCATTACAAACGGTGGAAAAAGATGAGTGGTTATCCTTGTTATCCTCCTTTAGTATTTGGAGCATTTGAATCGGTGAAAGACCCATTTTCCTCATTTGAGCTACCTTGTCCATCTCTTCAGGAGTTAGCTTGGCCTCCATGAAATTCCTTCAAGATGCTCCGGACGAGGGTGGTTATGACAACCTTCCATAACCTTGTAGAGAACCCATCCACCCAATTCTTCGTTGTAATTAAATGCAAGCTTGAATGGGCATTTAATCTTTGATAAAGTTTTGTTCTTCCTATTTGTCTTTCCTTTATAAACATAACCCTTCCTCTTGTGGCTTTTATCGGGATCACCGCTTCTCTCACAAACCATTTCAAAGCGGGTTTTGCTTTCTCTCCAATTCAATACTAATACGCACATGTCTTTTAGTGCATGTTGTCTAGCCCAACTCAATGCCTCTAAAGGAATTTTGAATACCAAGTCATTCATGTAGTGATGGGACGTGTCATCGTACAAAATATCAACCGGGGTAGGTTGATTTTCCATTGGTTCTATTGGATCAGATGCTACCTACGAGTAATAGCACAACGTCAATACCAACTAAAAATAAGAAATACTTAAATTTTCGGCAATGTAAAAATAAAAACGATCCTGCCGAACAAAAATTTCGGTTATGAAAAAAAAATTGCGATCTTGCCGAACTTGTTCTTTGGAATTTTCTATGGTATAGTTCGGCAACATAATTACTACTATCGACTAAACCGAACTTAAAAGTTCGGTTAACTATTCAATGAACATGATTTGCGAGCTTGCCGAACATAAACTTCGGTGACAAAGGGACTAAACTCGACTAAACCGAACTATTAACTGTATACTCTATAAAATTAGTTCGGCAACGTTTTCTGGAAAAAGATAACCGAACTCTCAAAAACCTCTATTAAAACAGAGTTCGGTTACCTGCATATGCTGAAATGAGTAACCGAACTGCACATACAGGAGAGTTCGGCTACCTGTTCTGTAGGATTGCTAACCGAACTACTTTGACCTAGACGAAATTTCTTAATGAAATTTTCGATTTGGCCAATTTTTTGCACAATTCAAACTACATTAACTAAATTTGAGACATACCTGAGTACCCATAACTTCATATTCTGGTTGTGGCTGATAAAATCATCATTTGGGTCGTTAGGTTGAGTTTGGGGTAAATAGCTTTCATCATCTAACAAATAACTCATATCCGGATCATTAGAAATATTGACAAATATATTAAGAGATGAAGGAGGTTCTGATTCTGAGGAGGAGGTATCATCACATGAATCACTCATATCATATTTACTAAACTCAAAATAAGTAGTTCCCTCTTTTTCTTCATCTTTTTTTTTTCTTCTTCTTCTTCTTCTGCTTCTAACAAAATTATCCTATTAATAACTCACTAATCACTAACTAATCAGTAATTAATCATTACACTAACACTAACTAATCAATAAACTAACTAATTTAATTACCAAGGGTAAATTTGGTATTTAAAAAAAAAATAGATAAGGGGTGACCCAAAATTACTTCAAATATCCACCCCAAAATAGAAGAGTAGTCCCCCACCTATTTGGAGTAGTCCCCAAAACATCGTTCTAAAAAAAACTATGAGCTTTTTCTACTTTTAAAGTTCCGTAGTAACTGTTTTTATTTAATTTATGTTTAGAATTCGTAGATCGAGAGAACTATAGTTTAAAACAATCTTAGGTAATTAATTTTCCACTAACACTAATATATAATATATAACCAAAACACAACGATTTACTTCAACGTAAAACTAAAACTCCTAAGAAAATTCAAATGGGTATCGGGTTGTTCGGGCAGTTATCAGATCAGGCTATTAAATTTGAGGGAAAGTCCGAGCCCGCCCATTTAAGATAAGCAAGCCAGCCAGCCCATAACATGCTATAACAAATTTTGGGCTCCTGCGGTTACAAGCAGGCTCGGACTGGTACATACATGCTGAGTATTTTCTGATATTCTTTACAGCCCTAGCTTTCAACTCTTCACTTTCCAATCTGGATCTCCTAACAAGCGTTAGGGCGTCCACATATAATAATTTACACCTATCTAGAGCAATAGAACATTAGATTAATTACACTAGTTTCTGGATCTCCTAACAAGCGTTAGGGCGTCCACATATAATAGTTTACACCCATCCAGAGCAATAGAACATTAGATTAGTTACACTAGTTTACCAGAATGTTAAAATTGTTGCACTATTTTTTTTTGTGAGTAGTGATGTGGTCAAGAAAGAATTTATTCTAGTGAGGGAAAATTCTAATAGTAAAATTTTGCTCGTATGAGCATAAATGCAGATAATTACCCGATTTTTGTTTTAGATTTTTATTGAATTTTCTGGTTAGTCAAGTGTCTATTATATGACATTCTTTGTTAGTTTTTGTTGAGATTAATAAAAACAATAAATTATATTAGATTTTTGATGTACCCCATGTGTAATATATTTCCATTGATTATATGTCGGTTTACAATTAGAATCACATCAGACCAGGCATTATGGTTAGCCATTTTGCTTCGCTATAGCTTGATTATAGCCAAGCAATAAAAAAGGAATATTCCAACCGCTACCGCCTGAAGTTTCACTTGGCTTAAAATAACGGAAACTGTAGTTGAAACTGAGTTTCCGTTCACATATGGTTAAAGTGTTGACCTTGACCATACAGAAATAGACTTTTCGTGTTCTGGGTATGAACACACAGGAGAAGCTCAGGTTTGCACTTCTCTTTGTTCACTTCATCCTTCTTTCACTCCATTTTCTTCGCCCTTTTGATTTTGAAGGTGTTTTAGCTTGAATTGTTGCATCAAATTAAGAGGGTTTGTTCCACAATTATATGGAGTTTTATTGCATCTTTCAATTTTGAATTTCATCCACAAAATCACCGAAGGTAAGTCACTCTACTTGTAGTGTTTGTAATGGAAATTACTAATCATGAATTTCTCGATATTAGTTTGATTAGTTACATTGAATATAACTCAATAACAAAATTATAGCATAGATGTAGTTAAAAATCCATGATTATTACTTGTTTTGTGATGATCAATGTTGAGTGATATGGTTATGAACTACTATTCTATTGGTTTTGAATGTTGATTGAACCAAATTTCATGTACGGTATAGAGAAATTGAAACTAAATTTGTTGTTGCAAAGGTACAATATGAGTCTCCTGTGTGACTATGTGAGACTTGCATACGGAATTAAACTGGATAATTTAAGCGATGGAGAAGAAAAAGTTGTGTTATTGTTTACACAATTGTGTTTGGATGACCGTAGGCATATTATTCGTCAACCATTGCATAAGGAAGTGCAAACATGGAGTGTAATTATTCGAGATCTAGTATGGCATGATGCGAGGATTACGAATAATTATTTAACACCTGAAACTGGTTATACTTCAAGACAATTCAAACAACGTCTAGTCATGAAGGAAGTTTTATTTGAGAAATTGTTAGGAAAATTACTTGAAGTGGATGAAGAATGACATTAACGTCCGGATGCAACTGGTGTTACGAGGCATTCTCCACATATGAAATTAGTTGTCGTGGTGAAATATTTGTGTAAAAATACAGTTGTTGATAATATCGATGACTACACTTGTATGGGTGCCACAACAACATACTATTATCTCAAAAGATTTTGCAACATAGTTTACATGACTTTTGGAGAAAGATACTCGTTCCTACCTACTCCTGAAGATGTTCAGAGATGGTGGCTGAGAATGCCGGACGAGAATTTCCTAGAATATTAGGTAGTATTGATTATATACAGTGACTACAGAAGAATTATCTGATAGCTCGGGAAGGAACTTATCGGGGTAAAGAGAAGTACAATTATATGATATTAGAGACAATGGCATCATATGGTTTATGGTTTTGACATACTTTTTTTGGATTGCCTAAAAAAACGATTTGAATGTGTTGGTGCACTCACTCCTTTTTGATAATGATAACATGCTCAAGGGTGTATCACCTTCATGTAATTATGTAATTAGCGGTCACCAATACAACGTGGGTTATTTATAAGCCGATGGTATCTATCCAAAGTTGACTACAATTGTACAAGTTTTCACTCATACATTGGAGGTTCCAGACTTGGTAAGATTCAACAAGTATCAAATGGCTAAAAGAAATGATATCGAGCGTGCTTTTAGAGTGCTTAAAGGGAAATTTAGAATTATTGGATCACCATGTAAGTATTTGTAACAATCTGAAATGTTATCTTATTTTACACAACATGATTATCGAGCACAAACATCGGGATAGGGATTGGGGTGTATTTGTTCCTGTTCCGATTTTAGAGCACATAGAAGATCGTCGTGTTTCTATGTCAAGCACAAAAAGCTTGAATTATGCCTCCGACTAAGAACTGATCTTGTTGCGCATATTTACGCGTGTCCTCTTAAAGGAGGTGAAGCCGAACCATGACCACCAGACACGTCAAGTTTTGAAGGTTCATATACGAAGTACGTGTTACAAGCATCGTCGGGGGAGAATATGATGATACAGACTTAGATAAATAAGTTGTTCTCGGTAAAAATGAAGATGGTTCATTTGATTATTATGGGAAAGTTACGGTTTCGCTCTCAATGACATATCACAATAATATGATCAATTTCCATATAATTATGAGTATGTTGGTGAATATGCTTATGAAGGTGGATATCAGAGGAAGAATATGTCGATGAATATGAAGATCCAGATGGATTGGGAATGAATGATAGTTTTCATTATGGTCGTTGTACTTTAAAACATGTTCAATGTTGCAGCTTTAAGTTTGAATGAGTTACATTTCTTTTCAGTTTCTTTAGCTTTGATAGTAAATGTTCAACTAATTTGATTGTAAGTTAAGGTTTACAATTATGATATGTTTGTTGCTTCATTTTCTGCATTTTTCCTGAGTTTACAATTAGAGATGTTTGCAATCATATGATTCTTTCAATATCATTGTACAATTCAAAGTCATATGGTCACTTATTTCAATCTCATTTTACAGTATTTGCAGTCGTATCGTCACTTCTTTCAATCTCGTAGTACGTTTTTTCCAAGCGTCTCCTCACTTCTTTCATTTTCTTTCTACAGGATATGAATACTGCCTTACAGTCAAAACAGTAAATTAAATTTCATGTATAAATAGATCATGTATCCTCTCCAACCATAAACACATCAGTTCTCCCAACTTTCTTCTCCATCTACGTAATAAACTCTTTTACTGTCTGAATTATTTTTTAAAAAACAATACCTTCCTTTTAAGATTATAACGGTTAGGTTTACTCTATAAGAAGATGAATCCATTATTAGTTCTTAAAACGCGGGGGTACCAAAATACACCACCAACTTTTACGTAGGAAATCTGTATGGACAAACTCAACACAATTCCGAGAGTTCAATTTAATGAATCTCAATCAAGGAATAATATCTAGGGTTATATCTCTATCTCTCACAATCAGAAAGTTTACAGAGACTAGTCCGTGAACTTGATTTATGTGTGAGAGTACTTGACTGATTCCAAAGATCAATTTTCCAAGAAATCAATCAAGTCGTATCCAACAAACAAGGTTGGACGTATCTATTATGATTGATTAACGTACAACCTGTGATATTTCAATTATAAAGATAAACAATATAATGTGGAAAATAAATAACACAGACACCAGAAAATTTTTTTAACGAGGAAACCGCAAATGCAGAAAAAACTTGGGACCTAGGCCAGGTTGAACACCAAACTGTATTAAGCCGCTACAGACACTAGCCTACTACCAATTAACTTCAGACTGGAATGTAGTTGAGACAGAATTAAACCCTCACATCAATTCAGTTACAGTCATGTTCCTTACGCCTCTTGAATCCTAGCAGGACTCCGCGCAATTGATTCCCTTAGTTGACGTCACACCAACTAAGAGTTGCTTCAACTCAATTGAAGACTTTAAACCAATCTGTCTCCCACATATAAGCATATATATATGATATCCTTTTTTTATCGTAGATCAAGGTAATGGAAATCGATAGCAATAGACAAAGTCTAGCTAACCTAAAAATTCATACTCATGGAACCCGAAGTGCAACTTAGATTATTGTTCACCTCACAAGTATTAAAACTTATGGAATCAACAAAGTCTGGGACGAAGAGAACTTTGATGATTACTATCTATCTTGATCAAGTGAGAAGCTCAACAATCGATCAACATCTGGATACTCGAGTTATCAGATAAACAATAGCTGGACCTGGATTCACGAATCCCTATGAAGTATTTGTAGCCACTAAACCCTAAAAGGGTTTTCGGAGAAGACGACTTTAGTAACAACTAGGACACACCAGAAAGTAGTGTCGGGATTCAAAGATCCCATTTGTTTGAGGTTCCCCTTATATGGACATTCAAAGGATAGGTTGCTTTAGGTTTAAGCTAAGATAGCTTTGGAACCAAGCAAACAATATCCACTGTTACATGAATCTTTGAATCTGGTTTACATAATCATGATATACACTCTGGTTAGGATGAACCGTAACCGAACCGTGTATAAGACCACCCTCATGAATGGTTAGCCGAAGCTACCCAACTAAACTATAAGCTTGAGAATTTACATAAACACTTAAGACTTAACTCGAAACACAATCAAGTGATCAAATATATCTATGGTGTTTTATAAATATAGAGATTATTCAAATGCTAATTATCTCGGAGAAATAATTTTATGTGCATAATAATTTAATCGACATGGTAAGTAGGCGTACAAAGTATAAGTACTTAACCTGTTCGTGAACAGTTATGTCATGGTACGTGTAGCGGTATGTCTATTTTACAACATAACCAAGTTCCGGAGTTCACAGAACTTTTTCAGTACGTGTACCGGTATGTAAAACATTAAAACATAACCAAGTTTCGGATTTAACACAAAACTATTTTGGTATGCGTACTGGTATGGATACCATTTAAACATAACCAAGTTCCGGAGTCCACAAAACTTTTCTAGTACGTGTAACGGTATGCATACTAAACCGGTTCTGTAACCAACAGTTCTTTTATAGTACGCGTACTGGTTTGCGTACTGATCCGGATTCACGAGTTCACAGACTTTTAAAGGTGTGCATACTAGTATGCATACCAAGAATCTGTTTGTCGACATATAACTACTCTGCTACGTGTACTGAGTACATGTATTACGGCTTCAGACTTATAACAGTTTTCCCAGTTGTAAGACTGATATATACACTGTATTATATCTGAATTTGTAGCAGTTCTATATTTCTCTAAATTTATTCGAAATATTCCCGAATAACATCAATGACACATATCACTGTTCCAGGCCATTTTCGAATAATGATCTTGAATCATGATTTTGATTGCAAAAAATAAATTGTTCTTAACCGAAATTCATCAAGTATGAAATGTTCATTAAGCTTAGTCATATTCCGAAGACTAATTACAAGAAGAATCTTGACTCGAAATTCTTGATATGCTTACGATAGTCTAATTAGTTACACGACAACGTCTCAAAGATAGAAAGGTGAATATAACCTGAGAAATATGTGCTTCAGTCTTCACTTACCTTTTGTTGAAGAAGTTCTCCAAAAGATTTGGCTGATCGTCGCCTTCAAATGGTAGAACACCATGATGACTGTTTCTCAACTACATCTTCTATCCTAATTCGAGACTTAACTAATTGTATAGTAGAAATCAAGATATAGTTTTGACAACTAAATTTGACAACAAGCTTGAGATAGCAACACTTGTGAGTTCGACCGAGCAATGCTCTAACAAGTTCATGTGTCACTGTTATGCTAGAGTTTAATATCGAAAGAGTTTTAGTAAATAGAACAAACTTTTAGAACCGGATGATGGAAAAATTTCAAACACTGTCAAGGAATCCCACCCTATGAAGAATTCTTTTTGTCCAAAAAAGGGTGTACATAATCAAAATAGCAGTGAGAGAATATGCATCGTTGTTGCTTACCTCTTCAGGTTCCATGGCATTCCCGTACAAACCATCGTAAGTGACTTTCCAGTTACCTGAAAATATTTTGTACCGATATTTTCCAAGAGATGACTAAACTCATTTTAATTCCTTTTTGCATGAGGAGCTGTAACTACTACTTAATTTACAAAAACAACTTCCCAGTGACGAACCCGGAATTCACACAAGATGAACATATAGATGGAGACGAAGATATAAATATTTCGATTCTGGAGATTTTGTTGAAGACTAAAGAAGTCGGATAATGATAGGTTTTGTGGGTATATCTCTCTGTAAACCATCACGAGTTAAATAACGCTAATAACATAATAAATTACTAAAAGATGCATTACACCATATTCATCACATTCAAACTCTTGTTTAAACTAAAACATAACTCTTGATTAAACTAAAACATAGCTCATGACTAAACTAAATCATACTCTTGATTATACTTCCCTTGGTTCAACTAAAACATAATGACATTTGATCAGTCCATTCCATTAATTGATACCTATGATATTTCCAGAAATATTTTTCATACGTGTTTTTTTCTTTAGAATGGTGCATTTCCATATAAGTGTTACAATGAGGGGTTGAACATACAATAATGTTTGAGCATTCAATATCCAAATTGTCTTTAAATTTAATTGCATCTTCTAGCAATTGTGGTTCTTCATGACAGTTAGGATATTGAAATTCCAAATAGCTAATCTTTTTCGCTATCGATTCAATTACCTTTTTTGATACCGGAACAACATCTTTATGGACACTTAGAATACATCCAAGAGAAGTGCATCAGACTATGGCTATCTTGAAAATATAATGGACAAAACTCTTTTGCTTTCACATAAAATATTTGTTTTCCTTTGCTTTTATAATACATGGCTGACGGTGTTGTGAAGAATCTTTTGGTTTGTTGGGTTTAGAATAAATGATTTAGGTAAAAATTGGAAGACCATTCATGAAAACTTATGCACAAAAATAGGTAACCCGAATAACGGTAATAAAGATGGGTTATTTTGTCGATATAGAAGAATAGACGATGCAGTAGAATGAATACAACTTTAACATTCAATGTCAATCGATATCGACTAAGTGGAGAAATTGATAATGAATTCATAGCGACATCTCTACAAAAATGGCGAAGATGAAATTCAGTTCCAAATATCTTATTTGCCTCAAAATGGATGAACGAATACCCTCTTATTTGGAAAAATTCTGCCATCATCGCCTCTCCATCACTATTGTGATTAATTAGACACGCTCTGAATGTCTTGTTATTATTTCTGATGGTGTATGCTCGACATTGGAAACTCAGATACATTCTTCTATTTTCATTACCGTTGAAACACAAGATGAACATTCTCCAAACATTTGACCAAAAAATACTTCTGGTTTTCACTTAGGTAGTTTGACGAATCATCATAACTCCGTAAAGACTATGTATTAAATCAATATCTTCCTTGAGAGTGTAAGGTGGAGGCATAGTTAAAATTTGGAGAAAAAAAAATGTAAGCTTGATTTTGTGTTTCGTGCTGAAGACTAGATAGTCTTTATATAGTAAAATTTGTAACAACTTTATATCTAAAATATGTAGAGTTTACATAAATACCCGTTATGAAGGCTAATTTTTTTAAAAAAAAGTATCTGCTAATGTTAATTAAGAAAAGAACGTTGGTCACTTGGAATTTAAAATTTTCATTAATTCAAACTACAATTATAATTAAATTCACCAAACTTAATTTAAACAACACTTTTCAATAAAGACGACAACTACATGAACTCGAAAAAAAGTCAACACTTTAAATGTAAATCCAAACTGGAAATTAAAAGCTAAACTAAATTATACTATCTCTTTAAAGGAAAACAAACAGAGTTCATCATCTTCTGAATCATAAACGCTGATTATAATCATCATCTTCAAAATATCATTTTGCTTCGGTCGATAATATTGTCGCTTGGCTAGGACTAGGCTACTAAGATCCATATTCATTATTGTATTATCTTGTTCTAATTGTGTTTCATAACTCTGTTGTTGGTTGGGAAAGTAAATCAAGCGAAGTTAGTTTAGTTATTGGGTTCTAATTGCTTCCTTTCTTAATCGTGATACCTTCAAATACTCTAACATGTTTGAAGTTTGTTTATTGATACTTGATTCTTCCATATGGATTGAAGCACTCCCCAAATCACCTTTCCTGAAAATACCTTGCTCGCGAATTTATTCAGCCTAGTTTGTTTATCTATTTTTAGGTTTTTTGGTCCCCAAGGGCCTCGCCTAATACTTGTAATCCCAACGAGTCTCTCAATTAGGTAGTACTGCTATCCCATTTTGGATTGGTATAAAGTTTTTATAGCTGGAAAACATGGCACTATCTTATGCGACGGTGAGTTAAATCAAATCCAGGAACTTTCTCTCTCAACTTCATAACAAAAATCATACTTGAATTGTTGTCCTGTTTGATTTTGAAAGTGCATCCGACCATCTCGAGTCTGAAACATTGTAGTAAATATAATTTAGTTATTATTTTCACCAAGCGGAAAAACTTAATTTAATTATAGAACTTATCAAATCTCCATGTGACTTATTGAAAAAGCGGTGGTACGTACAACAACCACACCTTATAATTCGTTGGGCAATCTGTATGGACTAAACCCCAATATAATTCCGAGAGCACCAACTTAAAAGTGAGACTCAATCAAGAAATATATCAAAGAGCTTTATCTCTATTTCTCAACACAATCAGAAAATTGAACAGATAGAAATCTGTGAGCCTGATTGATATGAGAAATAACTTGGACGGTACCAAAGACCAATGTCCAAGTGCCAATCAAGATATATCCAACAATCAAGGTCTGATTTATTAACTGATTGAACTACGCACAACCCGTGATATTTAAATTGTATAAACAAATATAATGCGGAAAACAAATAACACATACACCAGAAAATTTGTTAACGAGGAAACCGCAAATGCAGAAAAACCCCGGGACCTAGTCCAGCTTTGAACACCACACTGTATTAAGCAGCTACAAACACTAGCCTACTACAAGTTAACTTCGGACTGGAATGTAGTTAAGCCCTAACCAAGTCTCACACTGATTAAGGTACAGTCACATTCCTTACTCCTCTAGAACCACGCAGGATTCTGCGCACTTGATTCATTTAGCTGATCTCACCCACAACTAAGAGTAGCTACGACCCAAAGTCGAAGACTTCTAAACAAATTTGTCTCCCACATATATGTCTATTCTTTATTCGGTTTTTGTTTCGTCTTTTGATACAAAGATCAAGGTGAACAGGAACCAACTAATAATCCGGTCTTATACTCCCGAAGAGCATCCGAAGTATTAGTCACCTCACAATAACCTAATTGATTAACAGAAGAATTTATTGCGGAATCACAAGAGTCTAAGATGAAGAACTGTTGTGATTACTTTTTATATCTTACATATCGGAGATAAATCTCGAGTGTATCTTAGAGAAGATAAAACTCAATACGATTGAATAAGTAAGATCAGAATACGCAACTACAGAGAAAATAGTTGGATCTGGCTTCACGAATCCCAAATGAAGTCTTCAAGTCATTAGCCTAATAATGGTTTGGAAAAACCTAGGTTAAAGGAGAATCGACACAGGAAAGTGCCGGGATTAGGTTTTCCAGTTGCTAGAGTTCTCCCTTATATAGCTTTTCAAATCAAGGTTGCTTATAATCAAAGCTACGATAGCTTAGTAAAAAAGCATTCAATATTCACTGTTAGTTGAACTCTTGATTTAAGATTCAAGCTAAGTCTGCTTAGAAATTAAGCAATCAATCTTCATCATTAGATGGTCTTAGCTTGTTACACACAAATGAAATATACTTATATATGGGTAACCGTACCTAAACGTGTATATTGAGTTGGCTCAATAACAGTTAACATAAGTTAGCCATATGAACACTTTTGTTTTAACCATATTCATATAACACTTGTAGATCAAATATGATAATCAATCAATCATGAAAGATAATCAAATGAATCTATTTTTTTTTTTTTTTTATAAGCAAAAACAGAAAGAGACTATCTTCTCTTCAGATCAGCACACAGGTCAGGCATAAGCCACACAGGAGGGACAGATCATGCCATCTGATTCGTGCTATTTTTAGCCCATTGGCGATTATTAGCCTGACGATTTACATACACAAAGGACATAAACCTAAATTTAGGAATTAAACTTCTAATGTCTTCAAAACTCATATGAGTTCTTTGATCTCCCAGAAATATCTTCTTGTTAATCTGTTCCACAATCCCAACAGCATCACTTTCCACGATTATCTTCTTCTCCTTCCTCACCAAAGCTATTTGTAGGAATCCTCTAATTGCCTTCACTTTTGCTTCTTCTGCTGAATAACAAATTAGGTTTGTTGATTCTGCTAGGATGAAGGAATTATTTGAATCTCTAAAGATGATACCCATTCCACCGTCACTAGAGTTCGGATTCCATGCTCCATCTGTATTAATTTTGATCCAGTTCTCTGGCGGTGACATCCAAGACGAGATTCCCTGATTTGTTGTATTCATTGCAGCAATTCGATTAAGAGGGTTAACTCTATTGGGGATCAACATCATCGATTTATGCCTAGCTATAATGGTTGCTGGTTCTTCCGTGTTGTTATTATGTACTATCTCGTTTCTACTAGACCATATAGACCATAGAAGGCAAGAAATCATGGGGAAGCTTTGACATCTTCTTGAAGAATCTTTGTAAGGACTTAGCTGGAGCCAGAATCTAATCCACTGCTGAAAGGTATGGTTTTGAAGTTCATTATTATTCACATTATTCATGGACCATACTCTAGTTAGTTTCCTGCAAGTTAGTAGTGCATGCATAATTGATTCTGTCTTGAGCTTGCATTTAGGGAAAGTGAAATCAGAGATATGAATGCGAGAATGCAAAATTTTGTTCTCTGGTAAAGTACCTTTGAGGGATTTCCAAACGAAAAGTTGTATTCTTGCCGAAACTTTCAAATTCCATATCATCTTCCATAAATCTGCATCTGTGTTATCTCCCCTTACACTTACGACATTGTAAGCGGATTTTGTCGAGAAATTACCATCTTTTGATGGTGTCCAGATTCCTCTGTCATTAGAAGTTTCTAGGGTTAGGGGGATTTGTTCTATCAACTCTTTAGAATGTTGATCAAACACATCACTCAATTTTGTTGTATCCCAAGTTCTTGAATCCTGATTAATCAGGTCTTTTACTTTCAGATTTTTAGCAGGTATTGAATTGGCCTTAGGAGTGGCATTTCCTATTCCAGGAATCCAATTATCACACCATGGGTTTATGAAGTTGCCTTCCCCCACCACCCAAGCGATAAACGGTTTTATCTTAGTCATGGTTTGGTGTAGGCACTTCCATACCCCAAGATGAAGTACCAGGACAATTAGAGTTGATCATTTCAGTATTCTCAAAATATTTTTCTTTTAACACATGCTAGGAGTGAATCTGGATTTTCGACTTACCTCCATACACTCTTAGAAATCATAGCCAGATTATTTGTTTCACTTTTCCTGAAGCCTAATCCTCCTTCTTCCTTTTTTTTTACAGAGAGATTTTCAATAGCTACCAGATGCAGCTTTCTCTTTTTTGATGCTGGATCTTCTCCCCACCAGTATTTATTCAAGTGAGAGTCAATTTTATGACATAAACCTTT
This sequence comes from Papaver atlanticum, assembly GCA_023531105.1. Classification (NCBI taxonomy): domain Eukaryota; kingdom Viridiplantae; phylum Streptophyta; class Magnoliopsida; order Ranunculales; family Papaveraceae; genus Papaver; species Papaver atlanticum. The sequence continues at coordinate 1,606,778 of JAJJMB010017331.1, forward strand.
TGGGATTAGAAAAGTAGCCATTTGGTATAGGGACATTTCCTGACCCACATGTTTCACCAAAGTAGTTCTCCCGGCATGTGCTATGAATTGAGTTAGCCACCCATTTACTCTTTTTTCCACAGAGCTTAGGAGAGAAATATGGGTTTTAGTCTTTGATCTTAGGATTATTAATGGGGCACCCAGATATTTCTCTCATATGCTCATATTAGAGATATTCAAGATTTTTGCAAGCATTTTTCTATGTTTAGGTTGTACTTTCCTACTAAAAAGTACACCAGATTTCTTATAGTTGATTTCCTGACCACTTTATTTACAGTAGACCTGCAAGCAAGATTTGATAGCCATGAAATCTGGAATAGAGGCATAGGTGAAGAGGAGGCTGTCATCAGCAAATAACAAGTGACTAATAGTTGGTGCTGATTTGGCACATTCGATTCCTGATGGGTGTCGTAGGCTCAACAAATTAATAATCTTATTTCCACACAATTAACTGGTAATATAATGAAAGTAAGGATTGTTCCCACGAAGAGCAGTGAGTTTTAGTTGTCAAAATGTCACAAAGGGGGGTTTGTTTTAGATTTCAATAAAGTAAATAAAAGCAATTGAGAGAGATATGATCGAGGAATCCTTCTTCGTATATAAACCGTCAATGAGTTAATATATTCGTCATTAATCATAGATTATCACCAACCGTAGAATAACAGCTAGAGCGGTGCTATTCTCTAAAGTCCTTTGATCACTGGATACCGAAGCGCTCGAATACCAAATTCTATTCGTTCAAACCACCAAGTAGTAGCGCACTCAAGGTGTAGCTTGGTCGAATGCTTTATGTTTTGTGACTTAGGTTAATCCTAGTAGTTAAACTCTTAGCGCAAGGTCCACTTTTTAGTGTTGTTTCTACACGTGATTGCTCCACAGAATCCCTCTGCAAGGTTTCACGTTTCTACTTGTGTAGGGGTTATTCAACAATTACACGGATATCCTAACCCTTTACTAGCTTTAGATTAATCAATAAATTGATTTAGTTGGCCACCTAGAACAATCAATCAATCAATCATAATATTTACTTATAGTAGAAACAATGATAATCATATGAAGAAATCAAAATAGATTCATATATTAAATCAAATCAAGTTTACAACTTATAATTCATCCTCAATCAATAGGTGTTTAGCTACTCATGGATGTAGAAGCATCCATGATATACATATAAGAAAAGTTTAGAGTTAACGTTACGATTGAGAATCGCTCCATGTGTTGTTTCTTCTCTCCAAGACTTACAATTTTGTGATCCCTTGATGTGTTCTTATTTTACATAACCTAATACCTTTTTATAGGTTTACATTGCATGGTCTTCACGTATTTAGTTCGGTTCAAGAACCCGACCCGAAAACACGAAATAACGACCCCAAACGTGACCTTAGGCCTTCACAAGTATGCATTCCCGTTTGCATACTTGTTAAGTATGCGTACCGGTATGCGTACCTCAAATTCCAGCAGAAATTTTCGGAACTAAGGTATGCGTACCCGTTTGCATACTTTATTGTCTTCGGTATTCGATAAAAACTCGTTTTGGCCACAACTTCTTCGTCCGAACTAAAAATGACCTCATTATTTTTGCATTATTTTTATCTTTCAATTATATTCAAGATGGTGATGATAAATCCTTAATTTGAATGATTTAATATCGGTATTTATCCCGTGTCTTGATTTTGAGCGTTTTGCTCCTTTTCATCGCACTTCTTCCACTTCTCTTGGACTTGGGCACTTGGATACTTGGAATACTTCTCTTCCTAGCTATTTTCAGAACTTTGTACCTCCTTTTTGGATGATTCATCTAATAGAGGCAAATAAGAGAAAACTAGAGTAATAATACGAATACATGCAAGAATAATAGCTAAAACAAGTATAGAATGGACACTAAAATCATATGAATTATGCACTTATCAAATTCCCCCACACTTACCTTTTGCTAGTCCTCGAGCAAACTAAAATAAAACTAATACTAAATACAACAACTCCATGTCGTTGAGAAAACGGTTACACTTAGCATGTATAACAAGCCTTTAAACCCTTAGGTGTCCCTAGTGGACGAGTTATAGTCTCGTGAGGGTTTACAAGAGGTATACCCACAAAACCTACTCCAATTTCTCACCTTGGAAGAATCACTAAGGATAGACACAAAATAGTAGCTAAATTTAATTAGCTAGCATAAGTTCTTTAGCTGCAAACATCACACATACATTCCAATCATCATACACAAGCAATTACTTATGTGTGACATTCAACCTGATTGCAAAATTCTACTAAGATAGTCATCGTACTTGTTGCAACGTTTGCCACAACACTCGCATACTGACATCACATGGGTAGATAAGAGAATGGAAATAGAAAAATGAAGTGTGCAAATGTTTACTAAAGTGAAAGATGTTACCCACAATACTTGTATGAATGTCATCAAAGGATTATTATTTATAGCGCAATAGTTGAGAGAAGCACCCATTTAACTCGACCACATGATTAGATACTCTAAGCGCATGTTCATTTTCAGCAAGTATGTGATAGTTGCCTTGATCCTGCATTCCACGCTTGTTTAGGCGACGGAGACAGGACAACGTTTCACACATACTGCTATCCAAGTGTCGAGAACCTCATCAATAGTCTTTTTGACTTGCTATATAATGATGATAGGTTTTTATTTTCATCGACTCATGATTAGTTCGCAATTCCGGACCTATCATTTATTAGTGTCGATAAATGAAGAGGAGCCTTATATATATATTTTAATCAGCTCACTCTTTATGAGTGTAAGACAATTGTCTATGGGGCTTTCAAATACTCAACCAATGATTACCTTGCTACAACATCCACGGCAGTATCAGGATCCCACCAAATCACTTTAGAGAAACATAAAACTGCAAAAATAAAAAGAAAGTGATTTAGTAATGATTAATTGCGAGGATGAATCTTTCAAACGACTACCAAGCTATTGCTAGCAGCTGAGTTTCACAATCAATTATGAACATATATATAATTAAGGATTTTAGAACGATAAAGTGGAACTCAATCTACAGCCGTAAGAACTGTTTCAACCTGAAAAGGTTTAGAGTGTCATCCTAAGTAGCTCATAATTAACTTCAAAATATGAAGTCTCAAGAATGCAAGAAATCAAAGAGTATTATTTATTATGTGCATATGCATATAGTATAATACTAAATACTCTCCCACACTTAAACTCAACATTGTCCTCAATGTTCAAAACCGAAAATTCTGATTTCTGAATCCCTGAAAAACTCAAAAACTGTAAAAATGGGTAGGGAACTAGGAAAAACATCCTAAACGAAAGTTGTTCGCCTACGTCTTTTCTATAAGGTGCCAAAAGGGCATAGTGTTTCGACAAACGGTCTGACTTTGATGGCCTCCGGACTGACTGACATGCAATCTGAAAAAGTTCTGGAAAAACACCGAAACTCAAATGTCCAGGACTATCGCTCAAACTTAACAGACTCCAAATTCATATTTTATTTTTGTAAAATAAAGGTGAGTCTGTCCTATTTAAAAGTTG
>JAJJMB010017331.1:1610352-1678093 GCA_023531105.1 Papaver atlanticum
TATGAAAAACTAAGAAAACTAAAAACAAAAGGGATATAGATACAAAACCGATGGGTTGCCTCCCACGTAGCGCTTAGTTTAATGTCCTCAGCCCGACTTGGCATCCCAATTATGCTACTCCTCCAGAGGGAGTGAACCCTGAAGTTCAATTACGTCTACATTCTCGGTAGGAAATTTTTCGTAATATGGCTTCAATCTGTGGCCGTCGACCTTAAAAGTTGTCCCTGTAGTGAGACTAGTAACCTCAACTGCACCACATTAGTAACAACAAACGGTCCACCCCATCGGGACCTTAGCTTTTCAGGAAATAACTTAAGACGAAAATTAAATAAAAAAACTTTTTGACCCACAACAAAACTCTTCCGAGAAATCATCTTGTCATGGAAAAGTTTTGTCTTTTCCTTGTATATACGAGAACTCTCGTAAGCATCATTACGTATCTCCTCTAGCTCGTTAAGTTGTAACTTCCTTTGTTTCCCCGCATTGTCATAATCCATGTTGCACATCTTTATCGCCCAATAAGCCTTATGTTCAAGTTCAACCGGAAGATGACAAGCTTTTCCATAAACCAACAGATATGGAGACATACCAATCGGTGTTTTGTACGCCGTTCTATACGCCCAAAGTGCATCGTTAAGCCTATAACTCCAATCTTTCCGTGTAGTGTTTACGGTTTTCTCAAGAATGGATTTAATCTCTCGGTTCGAGATTTCGGCTTGACCACTAGTTTGTGGGTGGTATGGCGTACCGACCTTGTGACTTATGTTGTACTTCTTGAGTAGATCATGGAAGGTTTTCTGAAAATGTGAGCCTCCGTCACTGATAACCACTCTTGGTGTACCATGTCTAGAAAAATTATATTCCTTCACAAACTCACAAACAACTTGAGAATCATTAGTAGGGGTGGCTTTAGCTTCCACCCATTTAGAAACATAATCCACAACAAGAAGTATATACAATTTTCCGTTAGAATTGACAAAAGGACCCATAAAATCAATTCCCCACACATCATATACTTCAACAGCAAGAATTGGTGTGAGTGGCATTTGATTTCGAGCACCTAGATGGCCCGTTCTTTGACATCCATCACAAGATTTGCAAAAAATATATGCATCCTCAAATAGGGTAGGACAATAAAATCCACTTTTAACTACTTTGAAAGCGGTACGTTTAGAACCAAAGTGACCACCACATGCATAAGTATGACAAAAAGTAGTAATTGATTGAAATTCAGAATTAGGTACGCACCTGCGGATGATTTGATCAGAACCGTATTTACACAAGTAGGGCTCGTCCCACACATACTGCTTGGCTATTTTCTTGAGCTTAAGCTTTTGAAAATTAGACATTGTACTAGGTACTTGTATCGTAACCAAGTAGTTCACTATATCCGCGTACCAAGGTGTTGAATCTTCAATTGAGAAAAGTTGTTTGTCTGGAAAATAATCTTGTAAAGGAAGTTCTTCCTTGGAAACAACAAGTGTACTAAGATGATCCGCAACAATATTTTCAACACCTCTTTTATCCTTTATATTTCATAATCAAATTATTGCAATAGTAGTATCCACCGTATAAGTCTTGGCTTAGCTTATTTCTTCTTTAATAGGTACCTAAGGGCTTCGTGATCAGAATACACAACCACTTTTGAACCCACCAAATAGGATCTAAATTTTTCTAGTGCAAACACTATAGCCAGAAATTCTTTCTCGGTGGTAGAATAGTTGATTTGTGCATCGTTTAGGGTCCTAGATGCATAATAAATCACATGAGACAGCTTGTCTACTCTTTGACCCAAAACGGCTCCAACTGCATAGTCACTTGCATCACACATTAATTCAAATGGCAAACTCCAATCCGGTGACTTGATAATTGGTGCAATTGCCAACAATTTTTTCAATTTATCAAAGGCACCCTTGCACTCCTTGTTGAAGTCAAAAATAACCTCCTTTTGCAATAATTTGCACATCGGCATTGAGATTTTGGAGAAATCCTTGATAAACCGCCTGTAAAAACCTGCATGACCAAGAAAAGAACGAATTTCCCTCACCGAAGTGGGATATTATAAGTTTCTTATTAAGTCTATTTTTGCTTTGTCAACTTTGAGCCCTCGAGAGGACAAAATGTGACCGGGCACTATTCCATGGTTTACCATAAAGTGGCATTTCTCCCAATTAAGAACAAGGTTAGTGTCTATGCATCTTTTAAGCACAAGTTAAAGATTTTGTAAACAAATATCAAATGAATCACCATAAACACAAAAATTATCCATAAATACCTCAATTATGCGTTCCACGTAGTCAGAAAATATACTAACCATACACCTCTGAAAAGTGGCAGGCGCATTACAAAGACCGAACGACATCCGTCTATAGGCAAACGTACCAAAAGGACAAGTAAAAGTAGTCTTCTCTTGATCCTCCGGTGCAATAACAATCTGATTGTATCCCGAATAACCGTCCAAAAAGTAATAATGTGAATGTCCCGCTAACCTCTCTAGCATCTGATCAATGAAAGACAAAGGAAAGTGATCCTTTCGGGTTGTGGCATTAAGCTTTCTGTAGTCTAGGAACACTCTCTATCCTGTTTGAACTCTTGTAGGAGCAAGTTCATCATCTTGATTTCTAAAAACAGTGACACCTGATTTCTTAGGAACCACTTGAACCGGGCTAACCCATTTGCTGTCAGAAATTGGGTAAATCACCCCCACACTTAGTAATTTGAGGATCTCTTTCTTCACGATCTCCATCATTGGGGTGTTAAGCCTACGTTGAGCATCACATACAGGCTTAAAATCATCTTCCATTAGGATTTTATGCATGTGATTTCAGCAATAGTCCAACCAATAGCCGTTTTGTGCTCTTTCAGAATCCTAAGTAGACGTTCTTCTTGTATTGGGCTGAGGTTCTTTGCAATAATCACCGGAAGTTCTTCTTTATCACCCAAGTACGCGTACTTTAGGTGGTCTGGAAGCGGCTTCAGTTCTAGTTTCGGTGCCTGCACAATAGAAGTTAATGGAACCTCATTAGTTATGGGTAACGAAATATAAGAAAAATTAACCATTTTTGCTTACTGTAATGCCGTTAAAGCACCACACATCTCCACTAGCTCTTTGGCTAAGTCAACATCCAGGTTCGGCTGTCCGTGAACGTCCAAATCAATGTTATTCCGTAGCACAACTCCAAGTTCATCTTCACTATTCAAATCAAACATTTGTTGTGCTAACGAACCAATAACATCAATAGAGAAAGAAGAGTAAACATCACTAGGATAACGCATGGTTTCAAAGATATTGAACCGTATAATATCCTTATCGAATTCCATAGTGAGTGCACCACTATCAACATCAATCTCCGTCTTTGCAGTTTTCATGAACGGTCTCCCAAGAACTAACGAAGTAGATAAACAATTATCTCCATTGTGCATATCCACAATGTAGAAATCAAACAGAAAGATTAACTGATTCACTTGAACTAACACGTCCTCCACGACTCCCTTAGGATATATATTGGACTTGTTAGCTAATTGAGTAGTGATCTTTGCCTCTTTTAAAGGTCCGAGATTCAAAGAATCATAAACATCGGCTGACATAACACTCATGGAAGCTCCCAAATCAAGCAAAGCACGCTCAAATCGTCGGTTACCAATGGTAACGGGAACTGTGAAGCCACCAGGATCTTCACACTTTGTAGGCATCTTCTTTAGTAAAATAACAGTAGCACTTTCGCCCACTTGAGTAATTTTATTAGCAATCAACCTATCCTTTCTTGTACACAAATCTTTCAAAACCTTGGCATACCTGGGTAGGTTCTGATGGCCTCAATAAATGGAATGTTAATGTGTATCTTGCTGAAAATATCCATGATTTCCTAATCTTGAGCTTTTTTCTTGGATTTGGCAAAACGACTAGGAAAAGGAGGTGGTATGGTGAAAGTGGGAACCGTGTCCTTAGGTTGGCCGGTTGAGGTTGGCTTTTCCTTTGGTACCGTTTCCACCTCTATTTCCTTTTTAATATCTTCACTAGGTACGCGTACTATTCTTGTATCAAGATTAGAACCTTGTTGTTGTGGCTCCTCAACTTGTCTTCCACTTCTTAATGTCACTGCATTGATGTGCTCTCTTGGGTTCACAAACGGTTGCGATGGTAGTTTCCCAGCTACCTGTGCTTCTAACTTACCTACGAAAGTGGCTAATTGACCCATTTGTGTCTCAATGTTCTTAATCGCCATATCCTGTCTTTGCAAAATTGTATCTTGTTTCTGTATGTAGGTTTTCAGAAAATCTTCAAGGATGGAACTTTGATTTTGAGGTTATTAGGCTGCTGGAATTGTTGTTGAAATCCATTTTGTCTCGCATAAGGATTAGGATTTGCGGCTTGCTTGTTAGCATAACTAAAATTTAGGTGGTCTTTCCAACCCGGATTGCAAGTATTAGAGTAGGGATCATACCTTGGCCTCTGATTAGAAAATATGGCATTTACCTCGGCTTCATCTTCGTATGATGGAATAATCACTGCTGCCATCCTTTGTACTACCTTCTTGTTTTGGGGTAAAAACTGATTCTGCTGTTTTTGGTAAATTTGGGTGTGTTGATGAGAAGCGAATTCAAACCCTAACCAAATGTACTACACAAGAGTACTTTTAGATTCGATAAATCAATCTGTAAGACTCTGGCCTAAACAAAAAAATGGCCGTTCCAGATTCAATTCGGTCACAAAGTGAAGGAGAAGGGTTGATCTTAGGGAGGGAATCGAAGAAGGTGTTTGAGATCAGAATGTTGAATTATGAAAGTGTGGCTGTTTTATGACTTATATCAGAATGTGGAACTGGCTTGCAGAACGTAAGCTATCAGTTCTTGGTGTTTTCTGGATACTTGTGTTGATAACACTTGTGTCCCTTTTTGAAATAGGTTTAAATCCTATTTATACAAGTCATGTTCGAGCACCCCTGATCTCGGAGGAAGTGGAGGTGATTAAGCAGTGGAGAAGTGGGGTTGTGTAAAAGGTGGGGATCATCACGTTTCCATTACGAGGGAAAACTGGTCACACTTTCACCCACTACTCTCATTATTGTTAACCGTCCGTCCTTTCCTGACACTTTCTCGTAATGGCACCACGCCGCATATATGCTGTAAACCGCCATACCAATACCCAGTGAGCATCCCCCAGTTTGTGACATGTTTGATGTCTCGAGTAAATGGGTCAAGTCGTGAGACTCGCCGCTAAAAGCAGCACATAGTGCTTTTAGGTAAAATAATAAAATTATTTGTGAAATCAATATTTATAAAACATCGCTTATAATCGATGTATATAAAGCATCGCTTTTAAACAAGCAGCTGAAAATAATTGATGTGCAGGAAACATCGTTGTTTTAGAGCTTGTTCAAATTAGTCGTGATTTTAACGTCTTAAAAAAGTAGCATGACCGGCCGCCTTTGGGCGATCGTTTGAGAACCCTATGGGTGAGCTACCACTTGGTCGATCGCTCCCTGTGGAGGAAGGATGGCCGGTGATCACAGTGTTACCCTGTTGGCCTCCTGAAAATAGATCTAAACCATCCGATTAGGTTAGCGAAGTTGGATGGACAAGATGATTTGCGGAAGTTACATAATGCCGTTGGATTATGCAAACAGCATGACCAACTTCTTTTGGGTGATCGTTCGTAGGCCACATGGGCAAGCCGTGGTTTAGCCGATTGCTCCTCGTGGAAGAGGGGTGGCCGGTGATCACAGCGTCACCCTGTTGGCTATCTAGAATCCGATCTATGTCGTTCGACTAAGCTGGAAAAGATGGACGGACGCGATTGATTTGCGGCAGTTGCATAATGCCGTTTATTCAATTTAGGGTTTTTTAAAACACGCGCGATCACTCTACTTTGGGCAATCGTTTCGATGCGCCTATGGATTACCGTGTGAAGTTCGACCAGCTAGGGATGAAGGTGAGTTGCCGGTGAACACACTGGCGCCTCTTTGATAGTCCAAAACACGATCTAAGCCGTCCAACTTGGCTGGCTAAGTTGGACGGATGAGGTAGTTTTGAGACCGTTATGGTCGGTCTTAGCTCGTTTGAGCTCTTTTTTCAACAGCGTGATCACCATGATTATGGCTAACGTTCAGGGGTGTTGCGCGTGAACTAAAGGAATTCCGATCGACTGGGATACTAGTGGACCCACCGGTGGACATTATGGAGGTTACTTACTTCCGCTAGGAAGAGGCTAAGTTTGTTGAAATGTGTGGCCAAATCGTGTGGCCGCGATTGCTCTTTAAAACTGACATGGACAGTCTAGATATTCCTTAAGGAATTTAAGCACGTCGATCATGCTAAGCTTTAATTAAAAAGCGCGTTGACACGAAAATCTCTTTATCAGAGAGTGATGTAGCCTGTGAAAGTGTTTTCATGCGGGTCTCAATACTGACACTTTGGGAGATTCGTGCTACTCCGCTGCGAGTGAACATTAATTGTCATGTCATACCAATATTGAGAGTTCTGCTGGGGAACATAACATAGGAAAATACTAGCACGTAATGCATTAATGAATAATGCTGGTGGAAAATAAAATTCATAGAATATTTGGGATTGTTGCTATATGCACCATTCTGAGTGAATTATATATATATATACAAATATATTGAATTGCTCAATATATCTGTGAGCGAAGAGGTTTATGCACTCACCACTTTCAAATGACTTATGTTCCTTTGCAGGATGACAGCGCATTAAAAACATGGTTTCACAATTTTAGCCCTGAACTTAAAACCACCATCAACATTAAGTCCCCTGCTTAGCACGTATCAGTGACATTGTTGCAGGGTAAGCAATGGATGGTGACATACGAGATGGGATAGATACGAGAGGAATAGGCTTACCAAGAAAATTCGACCGTCGACAGTGTGCAGGACGGCATTGGCGCGGCCATGGGGTGTTGGCATTGCGGGCCCAGCTGCCCTTATTCGTTTTCGAACCAAAGAAGGAAACCTCCTTCCATTAAAATTCCGCCAAACAAACTTGTATAAAAGGGTGTCGACCCCCCCCCCCCCCCTTTATTTTTCCGTTCGTTCGTCTGCTCCAACTTCCGTCCTTGGCAGTTAACGTTCCCTTATCGCCGCCGATAGCCGTTCCATCGTTAAGCGTCCGCCAGCAGCAAGGTAGGTGCTTCTTCCTCCTCTTCCCCGTTTCCCTTTTTTTTTTTTTTTTTTTACATGTACATGGATGTGAACCCTAGCCTTAGGTGTAGCTTCCATGAACTTGGAAACTTATCCCCATATGAATGATATCTCTCTGTTAGCAATATTGTAAGGAGCTTCAAAAGTAGCATCAATAACAGAGTAATCAACATCACTGGAATCACCGGCAAGACGAGCAAAGAACCATAGATGAATGTCGCTGTTTGCTCCTCTTTGAAAACCTAACTTTTGGTTTTTGCTGTGGGTATACTACCCGCGGCAAAAAAAATTGAGCGGGTGAAGACCCTATTTGACCCGGCTGTGGGCGTAAGTCCCCAGTCCTCTTGGTTGTGAACGTGACATATTGTGGCTAAGAGAAAACCCTCCGGTAGAAAATTTTGTTGTTAGCACATTTAACTCCATGTATCCACATATGAATTCGAACGTTGGTGACTATAACAAATTTTGATAAAACTTATATGTATGGTTCTTCTCGAAGTAGTAACCCTTCCTTATCTTGTTCATCGTAGTTATTTTAAAGTGAACGCAAGGAATTCTCGTTAAGATGTCACCTGGAAATATTTCTGCTGCTAAGTTAGGGAGCACTAACAATTCCAAAGATATGCCAAACATAAATGATGAGCTCTTTGTCGTGCCTTATCCGAACGTTAGGACTCATCCTGGTCATAATATAACCCTCCTCACAGGTTAAGAGAATGAAGAGGCTGTTCCGTCAGTTTCTCCAGCGCGTGTGATGAGGTTCTGTCTCCAAAATAAAGAGTATCTAGCTTCTCCAATTGATTTCAAAATTTGCCATAATCCGATGCGCTCTTATGAAGGATGGATGAGGCATATGTTGGGCAATGAGTGTATCGAAAATAACCTGATTAAAGCACAGGTCATTGAAGCTGTCAAGGCGTATGCAACACTTCGCATTAGGAAAGACGCTGCAGGTTTGATCACTTTCATTTATCGATGGTGTCCTTCCACCCACACGGTCATATGTAGATTGGGCGAAATGACTATCACTTTAGAAAGCGTAGCCGTTTTGTTGAGTCTTCCAATTGCAGGGAATCTTGATTTTAAGTTGTCCGATGAAGAAGAAGTTATGTTCGCTACTCTAGTTAAGAAAGCGGAAGGGTATAATCATAAGGAAAATGATGAGAAATATTTCTATACTTGGTGGGTGTCTGAATGGTTTCCTATGAAACCGAAAGCGGGCCAAGTGTTGGATGATGTACTCAGCGTTGCTGCGTTTTTATCCTTGTGGCTGTCTAGAGATGTTTTTGATGATGGCTCTGGTAAGAAGACTATAAGACGGAAAATTGTTATGTTTTCCATTAAGCTGGCGAAAGGCGTAGTCCTTCCCCTAGGCAGCTTGTTCCTTGGGTCTTTGTATTATCATCTGGATTCCCTGGCAGCGGACATGTATGCTTCCAACGGATACATGAAGGTGGAGTCGCATGTTCACATCGCTTTTCTCCAAGCATGCTTATGGGAGCACTTCAAAGGTTATGCTCCTAATCCTGCAACTTCGTTCTCCCGTATATATGGTGGTTCTAGAATACTCCGTTGGCAGAAGAGGCGCCCAAAGCCTGGGTTGAAGCTTATTGATTTTTTCGACAGCATGCATGCCATGGATTTTCGTCCGTGGGCACCGGTTCATTCTTCTGTAGTTCAGCCAGAAACCTTTACTCCCGCTCCTGATATAGTGTTGCATACTGATGGAAAGGATATGAGTTTTTGAGAGACTGTATTTATGCGAAGCTGCACGCCAGGATATATTCTATCTTTCTTTAATGAATCCTTTACTGCGGTTCCGTATAATATTGATAGGGCCGCTCGTCAGATGGGATTTGATCATGGAATCCCGTTTTGTCGCCGGCTAACGCCTTCAGTGGATCTTCTAATATCTGTTTTCGATACTAGTGTCTTCGTAACAAAAAAGAGCCTACCATTCTTGCTCCCAGGAAGAAAACCAGTGGCGACTGATAAGTATAAGGAATTCTGGAGAGAAGAGCTCTTATCTTTTCAAAAATTCGTGGAAGAAGTTATGACAGTTCCGCGCGACAGGCCTTATTCTGAAAGTTTGAAACAACATAAGTTGTTGAAGCCGCTTCCTTCGGGCAAACGGACTAGGGCTAGTATTTCTCGCAGTCCCCAGGAGAAAGAGGCGAGGTCGAAGACGTGTGCAGGCAGCATTCGAACGACTTCAACAACTCCGGTAAATTTTAATTCTTCCAATATGCAGGTACATACGTGATTTCTCTTAACCAAATGATTTTAGTTATTTTTAGGCATCCTCACTAAACATCTCCCTTCTTTAAAATCAGGGTTTCGGGAATGTGAATGCTTTCACTAGACTCGCACGCATCTACAACACAGTGCCTTTAGAAGAGAAATCCGGCAATACTGAGTCTCTCGAAGAGGAAGCTGAGGACGAAGAAGATTCAGGCTCCGACAGGGATGAAGGAAGTACTTCCAGGCGTAGTAGAGAATCTAGCGAGCCAGAAGATGAGCTGGTATGTCTTCTATATATTTTCTGAGAAATGATTCGCTCTTTGATGTGAAATAAACATTAACCAGTAATATTGCAGGGTGGAACCATAACAGAAAACAATCTCGAGGTGGAGATGGATGACGACGCAGGAAACATTGCTGCCTCTCCTGAGGAGGATAAAGATGTTACGTCCATGGTTGTAGATGCGATTGTCCTCAAAGAACCTCTCGAAATTGACACGGCATTAGTTGCGTATTTCATTGCTGGAGCTACTTTTGATCCCCCGTTTGAAGTTCCCCTTGCAGATCATGTGTTGGTTGGAGGATTCAGCGTGCCAGCTAAGTATGCAGAGTTGTACACCAAGATATGGAAGAAGCATGGGCACATTTCCACGACCAAGAAGGTTAAGATTCGTTTCTCATTGGTTAAACGTGTCGAAGAAGCTCTATCTTCCATTCATGACATTTGCAGCGCGACTGGGTGCGCCGTTTCTGAGGAAGTAGTTCAAAACTGGGAGTTCCACCGGGATATGTTTGTGAACTTTGAGTTTAACGCCTCCTGGTTCTGTGAAGGATTCTCTAAAATCCAAAAGCTGCAAACCGAAATGGCTGAAGTTCATTCCATGGATTCTATTAACCAACAAGAGGCGGAAGTTGAGAAGTTATCCCAGGAGTTGAGGTTGAAACAGGCTGCTCTCCAAAATATGAAGGACGCTTTCGCCAAGAAGAATGAGCCATTGTTGGACGATTTCCCTTGAATGCTTTACTTTATGAATTTTCTCCTCTTAGGGTGTTTTTTTTTTTTTTTGAAGGCAAAAGACGCCTCTTTTATGGTTTTGGTTATGAACTAGTAGGTGATTGCTCTGTGAGGATTTTTGAATTGATTTACTCTTAAAACGATTTTGTGAGTAATTTTCTGGAAGTGATAATATTTGGATGAACTAATAAATTGGAATGCAAATAGTACAACCCTTTTGGAGAAATTGTGAATGTTGCATGAAAAAAGGAAATACTAGAGTAATATGATATTCTTAGAATAATCATATTATTGGCTCTATTCTCAACATGAGCTGATACATGTGTCGAGTCCCCAGTGAATTTCAAAACAATTGGCTGTGTATGATTGTTTTACGAAACTTACTTGTTCACGAGACCCAAAAACAAAACTAGTTTTCCTGGATAATTGCTTTGAATCCAGGTTGTGACGCGCCTCCAACAATGAGAAGTCTCCAGCCAATTTGTTTTGTTGACTGCACGTGTTGACTTGTAAAGAAATGGAGAATCTCCAGTTCATAGACGTAACTCTCCAGAGTTCATCTTTTCCTGGAAAATGCACTTCAGGCCGTTGCATTCACTGGTAGGATGATGGACGAACCTGTGATAATGGCAATACCTCGAATCTGTCATTTCTCGACCAGTTGGCGAGCGCCACATAGGAGGTAGTTAAACTAATCCGTCTCGTACCCAATCTTCAAGCAACTCCAGAACTTTCCTCATTGGAAACGGGAAGCGCGGATACTCTGAGTCTGGTTTCTCTCGCGTTAGTGGCTGTTGCCGTGAGAACTCTTGTGGGCCTTGATACGAAGATAGTTTCGAGAGTGGAGTTGAGGCGTGAGTGTGCGTTGATTTAGACGCAGATCGTTTAGTCTGTCGGTTTTGCTGAAGTGCAACTTCTCTCGAGGGCTTTGCATCAGTGACCATAGCTCTATGAGGTGATAGAACTGAGTACCGTTCACCAGCGCAGCCCTCGTCTTCATGGCCCCCTTCTTCAGGTGCTTCTCTGTTCAGTAAAGTCAGAGTGGTCGTAGTTGTGGATTGTTGAACGACTCTCTGAACTTCTGCGAGGGTCTTAAGATACAGGTTTTCCAACAAAGCCTCATAAGCCGGTTCCTTACCCTTAACTTGCAGGTATTGTGATGCTCCTGGAGAGTCTTTTCCTCTATGAAAATGTCTTGGCTCCTTGTTGGCAGAAGCAAAGACTTCAGATAAAGATTCAACATTTTTTGTGTCGTCTTTCACATCAACGTGTTCCCCGGATAAATGCTTTCCGACTCCTTCCACAACTGGCCTGCTATACTCTTTAAGAGACAAATCGTCTCATTTTTCCGCTTGGCAATGTCAGCTTGATTTGCAAGGACATCTTCTAATATCCTCTCCAAGCCTTCCATGGTGATTGAGCTTCGATCATTTATGACTTTCGGAGAATTTGGCTTGCGGGGATACATCACAGAGTGGAAGTTGGGATTGATTGATGATCTAGACCTAAGATCCACCATTTTGAAATTAGGAAGATTGAACTGAAAATTGAGAAATTGACTTCACAACCGAGAGATTAATCTCCCACTGTGGTCGCCAGTTATTTTGGGGTAAAAACTGATTCTGCTATTTTTGGTAAATTTGGGTGTGTTGATTAGAAGCGAATCCTAAACAAATGTACTGCACAAGAGTACTTTTAGATTCGAGAGATCAATCTGTAAGACTCTAGCCTAAACAAAGAAATGGCCGTTCCAGATTCAATTCGGTCACAAAGTGAAAGAGAACGGTTGATCTTAGGGAGGGAAGCAAAGAAGGTGTTTGATATCAGAATGTTGAATTATGAATGTGTGGTTGTTTTATGACTTGTACCAGAATGTGGAACTGGCTTGCAGAACGTAAGCTATCAGTTCTTGGTGTTTTCTGGATACTTGTGTTGATAACACTTGTGTCCCTTTTTGAAATAGGTTTAAATCCTATTTATACAAGTCATGTTCGAGCACCCCTGATCTCGTAGGAAGTGGAGGTGATTAAGCAGTGGAGAAGTGGGGTTGTGTAAAAAGTGGTGATCACCACGTTTCCATTACGAGGGAAAACTGGTCACACTTTCACCCACTACTCTCATTGTTGTTAACCATCCGTCATTTCCTGACACTTTCTAGTAATAGGCACGTTACACGCCGCATATATGCTGTAAACCTCAAGACCAATACCCAGTGAGCATCCCCCAGTTTGTGACATGTTTGATGTCTCGAGTAAATGGGTCAAGTCGTGAGACTCGCCGCTAAAAGCAGCACATAGTGCTTTTAGGTAAAATAATAAAATTATTTGTGAAATCAATATTTATAAAACATCGCTTATAATCGATGTATATAAAGCATCGCTTTTAAACAAGCAGCTGAAAATAATCGATGTGCAGGAAACATCGTTGTTTCAGAGCTTGTTCAAATTAGTCGCGATTTGAACATCTTAAAAAAGTAGCATGATCGGCCGCCTTTGGGCGATCGTTTGAGAACCCTATGGGTGAGCTACCACTTGGTCGATCGCTCCCTGTGGAGGAAGGATGGCCGGTGATCACAGTGTTACCCTGTTGGCCTCCTGAAAATAGATCTAAACCATCCGATTAGGTTAGCGAAGTTGGATGGACAAGATGATTTGCGGCAGTTACATAATGTCGTTGGATTATGCAAACAGCATGACCAACTTCTTTTGGGTGATCGTTCGTAGGCCACATGGGCAAGCCGTGGTTTGGCCGATCGCTCCTCGTTGAAGAGGGGTGGCCGGTGATCACAGCGTCACCCTGTTGGCCTTCTAGAATCCGATCTATGTCGTTCGACTAAGCTTGCAAAGATGGACGGACGCGATTGATTTGCGGCAGTTGCATAACGCCGTTTATTCAATTTAGGGTTTTTTAAAACATGCGCGATCACTCTACTTTGGGCAATCGTTTCGATGCGCCTATGGATTTCCGTGTGAAGTTCGACCATCTAGGGATGAAGGTGAGTTGTCGGTGAACACACTGGCGCCTCTTTGATTGTCCAAAACACGATCTAAGCCGTCCAACTTTGATGGCTAAGTTGGACGGATGAGGTAGTTTTGAGACCGTTATGGTCGGTCTTAGCTCGTTTGAGCTCTTTTTTCAACAGCACGGTCACCCTGATTCTGGATAACGTTCAGGGGTGTTGCGCATGAACTAAAGGAATTCCGATCGAATGGGATGCTAGTGGGCCCGCTGGTGGACATTATGGAGGTTACTTAGTTCAACTAGGAAGAGGCTAAGTTTGTTGAATTGTGTGGCCAAATCATGTTGCCGCGATTGCTCTTTAAGACTGACATGGACAGTTTAGATATTCCTTAAGGAATTTAGGCGCGTCAACCGTGCTAAGCTTTAATTAAAAAGCGCGTTGACGCGAAAATCTCTTTATCAGAGAGTGATGTAGCATGTGCAAGTGTTTTCATGCGGGTCTCAATACTGACACTTCGGGAGATTCGTGCTACTCCGCTGCGAGTAAACATTAATCGTCATCTCATGCCAATATTGAGAGTTCTACTGGGGAACATAACATAGGAAAATACTAGACATGTAATGCATTAGTGAAGTATTGAATGATGAGTGTTGGGGATATGTTGAATGATGAGTGTTGGGGATATGTTGTGATGTGGAAAGCTTTCCACTAACTTTTTGTACTTATCCCAGTATTCATAGAGAGACTCCCCAATAATATGAATAATACCACTAATCTCTTTACGAACAAAGGCTGTCTTAGAAGCAGGAAAATATTTCTCTAAAAATAGCTTTTTTATCTCATTCCATGTTGTAATACTTCCTGGAGGGAGATAATACAACCATTCTTCTGCTGAATCTATTACAGAGAATGGGAAAGCTTGCAGCATTGCCGTATCACTGTCTTCGGTACTTTGCCTAAGACTTGTTATCTTTTGTTGAAATTTTCGAAGATGACGATTCGGATCTTCACCTGGAAGTCCCTTGAACTTTGGTAGATGATGAAGTAGATTCGGCTTCATCTCCACTGGATTACTGATTGTAATACACAATAGTTGCGAATCTAAGAATGGAGATGTCAACTCTCGCAGCTTCCTCTGCTGAGGCGGAGGAGGTGGATTTGTACCGTCTACCATTTCCTATGAAGATTCTTGTTGCATTTGCTGACGTGCTTGTAGTACTGTTCCTCTACGGGTTTGAATACCACACCTCTGATAATCCCAATCTTTCGGTGCCAAAGATTAAGTACCTGAAACCACAAATCTAGAAAACAAAAATTAAAAACTAAAAACAAAATATAAAAACAAGAATAAAACTAATAAAAATAACAACTAAAGCTACCGACTGCTCCCCGGCAGCGGCGCCAAAATTTGATGGGTGTTGTAGGCTCATCAAATTAATAATCTTATTTCCACACAATTAACTGGTAATATAATGGAAGTAAGGATCGTTCCCACGAAGAGCAGTGAGTTTTAGTCGTCAAAATGTCACAAAGGGGGGTTTGTTTTAGATTTCAATAAAGTAAATAAAAGCAATTTAGAATATTAAGTTGTAAGCAATAGAGAGAGATATGACCGAGGAATCCTTCTTCGTATATAAACCATCAATGAGTTAATATATTCATCTATTCTTCATTAATCATAGATTATCACCAACCGTAGAATAACAGCTAGAGCGGTGTTATTCTCTAAAGTCCTTTGATCACTGGATACCGAAGCGCTCGAATACCAAATTATATTCGTCCAAACCACCAAGTAGTAGCGCACTCAAGGTTTAGCTTGGTCAAATGCTTTATGTTTTGTGACTTAGGTTAATCCTAGTAGTTAAACTCTTAGCGCAGGGTCCACTTTCTAGTGTTGTTTCTACACGTGATTGCTCCACAGAATCCCTCTGCAAGGTTTCACGCTTTCCACTTGTGTAGGGGTTATTCAACAATTACACGGATATCCTAACCCTTTACTAGCTTTAGATTAATCAATAAACTGATTGAGTTGGCCACCTAGAACAATCAATCAATCAATCATAATATTTACTTATAGTAGAAACAACGATAATCATATGAATAAATAAAAATAGATTCATATATTAAATCAAATCAAGTTTACAACTTAGAATTCATCCTCAATCAATAGGTGTTTAACAATTCATGGATGTAGAAGCATCCATGATATACATATAAGAAAAGTTTAGAGATAATGTTACGATTGAGAGTCGATCCGTGTGTTGTTTATTCTCTGCATGACTTACAATTTTGTGATCCCTTGATGTGTTCTTATTTTGCATAACTTAATACCTTTTTATAGGTTTACATTGCTTTTTCTTCACGTATTTAGTTCGGTTCAAGAACCCGACCCTCAAACACGAAATAACGACCTCAAACATGACCTTAGGACTTCACAAGTATGCATACCTGTTTGCATACTTGTTAAGTATGCGTACCTCAAATTCCAGCAGAAATTTTCGGAACTAAGGTATGCGTACCCATTTGCATACTTTACTATCTTCGGTATTCAAAAACTCGTTTTGGCCACAACTTCTTCGTCCGAACTCGAAATGACCTCATTCTTTTTGCATTATTTTTATATTTCAATTATATTCAAGATGGTCATGATAAATACTTAATTTGAATGAGTGAATCTCGGTCTTTAGCCCGTGTCTTGATTTTGAGCGTTTTGCTCCTTTTCGTCGCACTTCTTCCACTTCTCTTGGACTTGGGCACTTGGATACTTGGAATACTTATCTTCCTAGATATTTTCAGAACTTTGTAGCTACTTTTTGGATGATTCACCTAATAGAGTAAAATAAGAGAAAACAAGAGTAATAATACGAATACATGCAAGAATAATAGCTAAAACAAGTGTGAAATGGACACTAAAATCATATGAATTATGCACTTATCAATTCCTTTCACCAGGTTAGTATCTACCAAGTGGTTCAGATAAGCTGAAAAAACTTCTGCACATATAATATAGAGGTATGGGGACATGGGATCCCCCTGCCTCAGTCCTCTCTCAAGCTTAAAAAAGCCCATAGGACTCCCATTAAGAAGGATAGAAAAAGAGACTGTGCTTATACAGTTCATTATTAGCTTAACCAAGTTGTTATGAAATCCTAACTTTTTCATGGCTTTCGCAAGGAAATACCATTCCACTCTGTCGTAAGCCTTAGACATATCCAGTTTGATAGATGCATAGTCTTTTTTCTTTTTGTTATTCTTGATTGTATGTATGAGCTAATGTGCCAAGATCACATTATCTGTTATTTATAGTTTAAGGATAAAAGCGCTTTGATTCAGAGAGATCACTCTATCCATCAAAGGTTTCATTCGGTTTGCCAAAATCTTAGAGATTACTTTTATACACAAAGTTACATAACCCAATAGGTCGAAATTGGTCAACAGAGTCATCCATTGGATTTTTAGGTATAAGAGCAATGTTTGTATGATTAAATTGAGTTAGGAGGAAACCTTTCTCGAAGAAGTTTTGCACCATTTGAATTACACTTGCCCCAACCACATCCCCGTAAGTTTGGTAGAAAAGACCTGTAAATCAATATGGGCCCGGGGCTTTATTAGCCCCCATTTGAAATGCTGCAAGCTTAATCTCTTATTCCATAAGATGAGCTAGAAGAGCATCATTATCACTTTCCGATAACTTTGGATGTATTGTATCAATTATGGTATCTTGGTCATCAGACCCTGAAGTGCTATATAGTTGTTGGAAATAAGAAATAAATTCGTCTCATATTGCTTCTCTAGTTGGTAGCCAGGTACCGTTGCGGGCCTTAATCCAGGAAATGTGATTTCTCTTTCCCCGGAACATAGTTGATTTATGAAAATACGGCGTATTTTGGTCTCCTTCATTTAGCCAAATCTCCCTTGATTTATCTTTCCACAGTATCTCTTCCAGAGAATAAAGATAAGTAAGCTTATCACTTAGTTCGGTAATTTTCCTAGAATCTCCTGGAGATATTGTTTGCATATCATTGATAAGTGATTTTGTCTCATTAATAGAGTGGTTAATATTTCCGAAGGACTGTCTATTCCATTTATTGAGACTCTTCTTGACATGAAGCAGTTTTTGTTTCAACTGGTAAGCTTTAGATCCACTTACTTGAATTGACCAGGCTTTCTCTATCATTGTTTTGCAGGAATCATCTTTGATCCATATCGACAAAAAGTGGTATGGCTTGTGCAGATTCTCCATACTGGAGCTTAATAAAACCAGGATGGGTGCGTGATTAGAGCTTATGCGACGAAAATGCAGGGTATGGGTTTGTGGAAAAGCTTCCTCCCATTCTTCATTTACCAAAACACGATCAAGCCTTTCAAGAACCAAATTGTCGTTTTCTTGTTTGTTTGTCCAGGTGAAGTCCGGACCCGAAAATGGCATATCTTTTAGGTTTCATTCTTCCATTAGATTCTCCAAGAGCTTTGTGTCACTTTCTTTTACTGGAATCTTCCTCCATTTATCTTTTGGAAGAAGTATACAATTTAGATCTCCTATGACAAGAGAAGGAGTAGTATAATCATATGGTTGCTCTCTGAATTTTTCCCAGCTATTTTCCCTCAATGCTCTGTTAAGCTCCCCATACACCAAATGCAACAATACAGGTTGCATTTGGTATTAGCTTTAACATATTTAGAGGAGCAAGCCACACATTATTGGCTAGAATCATTTATTGTTAAGTCAAAACCATCTTTCCAGGCTAGGACTAAGCCTCCTTTTCTGCCGATGGAAGGAAGAGAAAAGGAATTATGATACCCCAGAGATCTAAATTTTCTGGTAGTGGCTTTAACATTACTAAGAGTTTCACATAAGAAAATTATATCTGGTGATTTTAGTTTGATAATTTCCCTTAGTTCACGACTTGCTTCTGGTTTTCAAAACCCCTACAGTTCCAGCTGAGAATACTCATATTGAATAGATATTAGCTTCCCAACAAAGCATCAGGGCTGAACGGGAAAGAAGAGATCAAGGAAAGTTGAAAAGAAACTATATGCTTTAAATCTTTGCGACTTTACTCAGAAGTCTGTCTTTTGAATCTTGAATACAGGTGAAGCTTAACACAACCAAAAATAAGGGCCGGAGATAGATCTGATGGGAGAAAACACTTCCTTCACTTGATTTTCAAGAACCAGAATAAAGGGAAAAGAAGCATCCAGAGCAGAGCAGGCTTAGAGAAATTCCGGCGATTCAATAAGTCTTCAGAAACAAGATAAAAAAAAAAACAGAGGTTGGAAATCGAATGTAGTGACTTTTGATATCAACTTTTGTAAGCTTTTTGTGTCTTAGTAACTAGTGGCTTAGAGATTTAGTGTCTTGGTGTCTTTAAGAGAACCGAGTCTTCGATGCAATTATCCTGATAACATGAGTCTTTAGAAACTGAAAATTAGAATTGTGAATTCAAGGTATTTGGAAGAAAGAAGGTGTCTGATTTCAAAAGTTTCAATATTTCATAGAGGTTTATGATTTTTTTAAGGAATAAAGGTTTGTACTCAATTTAAGAACATGGGTTTAAGATTTTTTATCGAATCTGGTTTTTAATTTATTTTCCGGTCTACTTCCGATAACCTCCGATCATAATCTGTCTGGTTTTTCTCTTCCAACAAGAAGATAACGGCTATATTAGTGGTATCTTTTTGAGATTTGGTAACGGGATAACAGAGTTCACCACCCAGAGGGTGGTAAAGCGGTTTTTGGATTTGAAAAGAGAAAAAAGTGTTTGAAGGCTAGAGTCGTACATAAAAGAGAGAGAAAGTGGAAAAGGTTTTTTTGTGTGATTAATGGGGAAATGAATTTAATTGTGTTTCAAATAGAGTTGTTCAATTGTTCACTATCTTATAGAAATATATGTGAACAAATTGAAACAAAATCAGATTGATTCGTAATCGTACAAAGTACATATACAAGAATCAATTCATGAACATTAAGCCACGGTTTGCAAAGTTAATTTGCATTCCTTAAATCATAAATGTTTTAGTTCATGAGCATGAGAATCATAATAACTGATTTTAGAACTTAACCACTGAGTTCGCAAACTAGGTACGCGAACAGCAGCTCCGGACCTTGGCCTAGTCAAGCCGCTCGCAAACCCGGTTTGCGAACAACTGTTCCGGACCCAATTTAGGTAAACCCGTTCCCATACTAGGTACGCAAACAAGAGTTCCGTACCTTCTCAGGTAAATCCGTTCACATTCTAGGTACGCAAACAAGAGTTCTGGACCTGAATCATCACAATACAGTTCGCATACTAGGTATGCATGCCATGTTGTATCCAGACATTGATAATTGTTCTAAACTCTCATTTCAATCATTGAAACATCCTTGGAAGAATCAATGGTGATCTCACACATACCATTAGCTTCAAGTAATTTTCAAGTGATCGAATGATCAATATGAAATTTCCCAAGCTAACATCAAATGATTTTCTCACACAAATCATATAAGATGTTCAAGGTAATTGTTGATGGTGGATTTTCGACAAGGGTCAAAATCGTAAAATCATGATACTGCATGTTTCTGACCCGGCTTCAGGAATGTATGTGACGATTCATATTTTATGATCCGTGAACCATTTCACGATCTCTGACTGAGCGAACATTCCTCTCAGAGCTATGATGAATATGTTTCTCGAAAGGCCTCTCATCTGAGCGTTCGCTGCTTCACCCATTTCATCATCACCTCTACATAGAATCAAAATGATTGGGCGGTTCCTAGACATAATGTTTGTTAGAGATTTTAACGCCTTCAGGATGTCACGCCGCTCGTTGTTCCCTGACTATACACCCCTCAGAACGAATATGATGCTTCAATTATCTCATATCTCGATTCTACAAATAGATTAATTCTAGCGTGTCATTCATCAACTGAATTCCGAGAAAATAATTTATTTTATCTCATTACTCCGTTCCATGGATGATCCTCAGCTGGATTCCATGGATTAGTAATAGATAACCATTTTATCTCATTACTCCGTTCCCTGAATTCTCAGTTGAATTCTATGGATTAGTAATAGATACTCAATTAATTTTATTGCTCCGTTTCATGACTGATTCTCAGCTGAATTTCATGGATTAGTAATAAATATTCAACAATCGGGCATCTGGGCTATCACCGAGTAAGCCCCGAGAAAGTGGTGCGAGTGTACTAGCAAATAATGCACAAACGAGCACTCGAACGCACGAACGAGCGTTCAAAAATATGGAAAAACGAGGAACCTATGCAAAATAGGAAGGAAAAATAATATTAAATAAAATAAACAAGAGGTATGGGACCGGCCCACCGGCCGGCCGGTCACGCCCCGTGGCCGGTCCCCCTCTTCCGTTACTTTATTTTATTTTAACTGATTTTATTATTTTCCTTGTTTGAGTAAACTCCTTCGTTTGAGAAAAACTCCTAGTTTCTCCATATTTTCCTTCAAACGATGAAAAATAGTAAAAAAAAATAGGAAAAGGTGTCACGGGACCGGGCCACCTAGCCGGCCGGCCATGCCCTAGCCGTGACCGGTCCCACACCTTACAATTCTTTATTTTCCCATATTATTATTTCCTTCATCTCATGAAACTCCTCCGTTTAAGCAAAAACCCTAGTTTTTCAATATTTTCTCAAATATTGCTTAAACCATGGAAAACCCAAAAAGTCAAATTGTCACATGACCGACTAGGCTTCTCATGTCAAAAATTAAAATATTATTATTTTAATATTTTAAAGGTATTGATCGCACGAGCAAAGTGTTACTTGCTCATTCGAGCAAAATTGAGAGTTTCAGTCATGATCAAACTCTTCTGAAAATCCAAAATATTGCTCAAACGTGCACCAAAAATACAAAAAAACTCTCAGGACTAAGACACGGACACTATGGTGACGCAGGCATGCCACTTTTAATGACCAAGGTCGGCCCTTAGGCTTGCAAGGATCTGGTCCCACACTCCTTCATAATTTTGACCTAATTAGCTCTCAATCGTTCATATTGGGTCCAAACTCTTTCCAACCAACTTGGAATTTGCTCAATCGACCACCAGTTGGTACCAAGAACACCAAGGGACGGTCCCATGACTCATTGGATGGTCCTCATCTCTCCATAATTAGGTTTTATTACCTACTGCTTAGACGAGCACAATTTTATGATTAAACCAGCATTTGATCATCCTTTCACCAACTGGTCAACAAAGGACTTTGGTGCATGCTCACTCGAGCACCTTGGCGCTACATGGTCGGACATCATCCATGTATCCGGTCCCTCCTTCATTTGGTGACTTATTTTCAGTAAATCATCAATTGATCTGCAATCGATCAAAATTAGGGTTTCGAATTGAATGCTCTGCAAATCATAATCCGATCAAGTTCAAACACTAATAATTTTATGTTGATCGAGCAATCGACATCTTGATTAATTATATAATATTCGGTCCAGCTACCAATATTGTAATTAATATTTTATTTGGCCATGCTACCAATAATTCATCAAATGAGCAATATTTGCTCAAACGAGTAATATTGATTCAACTATCAATATTCAATAATCCATCAAATGAGCAATGTCTGCTCAGATGAGCAATATTTGCTCAGACAAGGAATATTGATTCAACTATCAATATTCAATATTCAGTAATTTATCAAACGAGCAATATTTGCTCAAACGAGAATATTGATTAAACTATGGTAATTTTGCTCAGACGAGCAATATTTGCTCAGAGCATTAATATTGATTCAACTATCAATATTCAACAATTCATCATATGAGCAGTATTTGCTCAGACGAGCAATATTTGCTCAAACTATCAAAATTCAACAATTCATCATGCGCGCAATATTTACTCAGACGAGCAATATTTGAGAACTATACGTCCCAGCAGAGATGTTCAATCCATGAATCATAGAGCATTCAGCAATCATGCTCGATTAAACAATACTTAAACTCATCGTCTAATTAAGTCAATGACTGACTAATCAAATACATGTCTGCCTTGCAGACTCCACAAATCATGAGACATCAATCATGTCACATGGGGGGATATTAATTAGGGTTTTGGTCTGGCGGCCTACGGCACGTGTGTTCATCCACGATGAGAAATGTGAGTAATTCGTGCAAGCAGTTGAGGGAGTTAGCAAAGTAGTGGGTGGACAATCAACCAAGTCTCCGCACGACCTGGAACTAGTTTAACCACGATTTCCCACTTTCCTACTCTTTCACTCGAGCAACCGTCACACTTACTGGAGATCAATGTGTCCACGTTCTAGCAATATAAATAAGTTCTCTGAATTCATGATTAACAAGAACATATATACGGGAATTACACAACAATTCTCATCTGAACAATCACTCTCAATTGAGCAGAATTCAAAACTTATTCGAACCCAGCAGTTCATTTGCAGAAACCTACAACACATTCACAATCCTTGATCATAATTTATCTCACACACTTCCCAGCTTCCCTCCTACAGATCAACCATCTACCCTCTTTGTGACCGAATTGACTCTGGAACAGCCATTTCTTGGTTTAGGTCGGAGTCATACATATTGATCTCTGAACTCAAAGCACTCTCGTGCAGTGCATCTATTTGAGGTTAGGCAGTTTGCTCGGTTGAGGAGCCTCCGTCTGCATGGTCGTCTCTCCACTTCCTAGAAAACCAGCAAATCGTTTTTCCCCATCAATAGATTGGCGACCATAGTGGGAGATTAATCTCTCGGTTGCAATCCCAACTTTCACAAAGATGGTCGGTCTTAGGTCGGATTTAACTATCCCAGATTCTGGTCAGAGTCTCTCGAACGGTGACGTTCCTCATGCTCATCCGAGTGATTCTGGTAATCTTCATCACTCCTACTTTACTACTCCTTTTCTCTCTATCGGTGCATACGATGGAGAAATTCCATCATTAGGTGAGCTAGCACGGAGGCAAGAAATTTTGGAAAGAAATATAAATCGGTTGAAAGGAGCAATCGATAATTTATTCAACTGCATGGTGGATCTAACAAGGATTCTGGGAGCTCAGGTGGTAGAACGTTCATCTCCTGACACCACTGATATGAATCCTTAAACCAACAGTTTAACTACTTACGAGAGGCCGGTAGATCAGGAAGTTACACATCTAATTGAGAATCTGTGTGAACTCCTGCACTTCTACAAGGATCAGCGTACAAACACGTTTGTTGCACTCAACCAGATATTATCTGATGTGCCAATAATTCCATCATCTTTAGCAGTTGAAGAAGTATCCATGGTGTCCGAACATTCGATAAACAATGTTAGAGCATAGCTCGGTTGAACCCACCAAGCGTTGGTATGTCAAGTTTGGTTGTCATATTTTTGTGAATCAAAACTCATTTAAAGAGTCGATTGATTATATACTAGAGTCAACTTCGTATAGGTTAGCTTGAAAGTATTAGGATATGAGACATTATAAGTATTACGTGAAGACTTGAAGAATATGAAGAAGTAAGGAGCTACAACGACGACATCATCCTTCCACTTGAGGTTAGTAATACTTGACTTGAACTGTTTCATTCCTTAACGTACCTTTCAAGTCGTGCATATTGAAAACATAACTGCGAAACCATGAATGATTATACTCTAGTTAGACATAGTATTAAGGAATACAATACAAAGTATAACGCTTATCTTTTGAACTTCGTATATAAGACATTGACATAATTGTTTGAATGTTATTGTGATTATGTATGGGTATGAGGTGAAAATTTCATCCTAGGAAACAATGTTTTACATTCGTTTAAAGGAAGTAAATTCACGAACTTGTTTTGTGAATCGAAAGGTAAATCTCTATGCTTATTGGTATTGTTATTCATTGCAAATCTTTTGAACTACCAATATGTGTGATTAGTATAACCGCTCATGACTTTCTTATGTTCTTGGTAAAACTATTCACAAGGCCTGACTTTTGTATTGGTATGACTTTTATTAGTGAAACCGATCTTAAGTAATCACCTGAGATGGTATGATCGATTTAGTGTTATTGGTATGAACAACTCTAGGCAAAGGGGAACCGATCCTAGTAAGAGGTGCAACCGACCACAAAGGGGAATCTATCCTTGTAAGAGGTGCAGCAAGTTTCTAGATATTGGGAACCGATCCTATGAACATGTGCAACACGTTTTTAGATATTGGGAACCGATCCTATGGACATGTGCAACAAATACAAGTTAGATACCATATATATGTGGGAACCGATCCTAGTACCTAGTCAACCAAGTTTTGGTAACTAGTGTGACTAATTCTAGTACCACATGGAAGGTAGAACCGAAACTTGTTTTGGTAGAACCGTTAAACCCATGATTGGTGATTTGATAGGATAATCAATCACATAGTTCTTGGAAGTCATATGAACCAATTCTAAACTTTTTTGGAAGTGTGGCAAATCGATTCCAAGATTGTAAGTATGAAAGAGGACTTACAAAGTAAAGATGTCGACATACTTTGAACATGTGCAGTAACGCTTATCTTATATTTTTCAAAGATATTCCTTAATAGCTAAAGGAAAAATCCCAGATCGAAAATAAATTGAGAATATTTTAATTAGGGTTTTTAATTTTATATTTGGAAAATAAAAATTAGTAATGTGCATTTACTAATTGGAGATTTTCTAGTGAGATTTCGGTCATTATTTGGACAAAGCATTTCCAGGAATTATGGAAACCGAATTTGGAATATATTGCATATCTTGAGAATATTTACGGTTTTGGAAATTCCTTGGTGTCCAAACTTCCTTGGTCTATAAATATAAAAGAATGCATTTCGAGCAAACTAATCCTCAGAGCCAGCAAAACTACCTAGTTGTGTTGTTACTGGTGGAGCCGCCTATTCGAAGAGGAAAGCAACCTAATTAGGCAAAATCTCTTACGACCGCTCAGTCTAAAGACTTCTTTGGGATTGAGAAGCTCTATTAGTACCATTGGTGGGAAACTAGATAATTACGGTTTATTATTAGTTTTCGATTGATTTGATTGACTAACGGTTGTTGAACTTTGATTTCACCTAGTTTGTTTATGCTTGAGAATCTTCTCTTCTGATATAAGATTTACTCAAACTAGATCGAAGTTTTGACGGGGATCTTTAGACTGTTTGTAGATCTAAAGACGTCTTTTGATAATCCATTGTTAACAGACTCCGTTTTGTGTGTGATTGATCACAAGAGATTCAAGTTAATTGTGTGCAGGTATTTATTGAAGATCTTAGAAGATTTGAAGACGAAGAAGATTTCTGATTTTGGTTCATAATCTTTGGTGTGCACAATTCTTGTTTCGGTTAAAGAGGATCCAACTATAATCGGTTTATCTTTGTGATAGATTGGATTGATTAGTTAAGTAGATCGACATCAATACAATTCTTTGTGATTCAAAGTATTGATTGCAAAATCTGGACAATTACTTTGGTAATTGTTATTGGATAGAACTAAGGACCTGAAAAGGGAGTTTATTGAGATAAACGGAAGAGACTTTTGTCGAACTCATATCACTTGGTTGAAAAAAGTTGTTACCAAACAGATTTGTTGTTCCTTTACTGTTTGGAATACGAACCAAAGGAATTGTTCCAAGTGCGTGACTTATTAACAAGTTGGAGACGCAGGGATACAGACGGAACTAGGTGAACTATAGGTTTAGTTGCTTGGTCTCAACTATACGAAGTTGGTTTGATTTTGTATAGCGGCTTAGTCCTGGGAGTATTCAATTCTGGACAAGGTCTCGGGGTTTTTCTGCATTTGCGGTTTCCTCGTTAACAAAATCTTGCTGTGTCTTTTACTTTTCTATTTCCGCAATTATAATTTCTTTATTATAATTAGAAGTAAAATACACAAACGTTAATTCCTATTTACTTGACAGTAATCCTATTGTGTTTGGTTAAGTCTGAACCAGTTATCAAGTAAACATACTTCGTTGTTGTATTGTCTCGATCTTGTATCCATAGTCAATCACGCAAGTTATCTTGTTGTCGTATTATCTCGATCTCGTATCCATAGACGATCACACGAAGTGTGAACCGATTAGTTGTATTGTCTCGACTCGGTCTATAGACAATCACTTTCGGAGAAAGGACTTATAGGTGGAAAAGTTTTAGATTGAGGTATATTTGGGTACCCTTGTCTTTTCAAACAATATTACCTTCACTGAAGAAGACTGAATGGCATAAGAAGGACATAATCGGGCCTTGTACGTGACTGCTTTAATCAAAAACTCTGAATTCAGGAGAGCTCTTGTCGATACAGGCGCTTCTACGAATCTCGTCACTATGAAGACTCTCAATACATCCAAAGTCTCACAGAGCAAAATCGTCCATCATCCCATATTGATGACGGGCTTTGAAGGAAGCTAGAGCCACACATATGGGTACGTCTATGTGGATCTGAAAGTTGGACCTATTCAATCAACGGTCAAATTTCACGTGATCGAGAAAGACCCTGATTATCACATGATACTTGGGCGACCATGGCTCCATGACAACAAGGTTGTTCCCTCGACATACCATCAATGTATGAAAGCTTTGCTCAACAACAAGATCGTCCGCATTGCAGCTTCATCGTCTCCTTACGCTCCGGTTTATGGTGCTAAGTTCCTAGAACCGCCAAAAAGCATCCCCGAACCTCCGAGCAAGATCTACAGTACTCCACTCCCAGGCTGGAAAACCATCGAGAAAGTTGCTGACAAGCTATCATCTTCAGGTGCTAAGCCCACCAAGCCACCTGCCACATCGCTCAAGCATCACCAGGATCAAGCTATGACTCGTAAGAAATCCAACTTTATAACCAGTTATGATGCGGAAGGAAGAGTCATTTATCTCCGACGCAAAGATTATCAATTAACAGGTCGATGAAAAATCTGCCCGCCCTGAAGAATTATGTCAGAGCGAGCAATCTCCTGATGAAGAAATTCAAGATGCCCCACGGCAATTACAGGATGGCACAGATTCCACTACTGATGACCTTGAGACAATCAACATCGGAACAGAAGAAAATCCAAGACCAATCTTGATCAGTTCCACACTGTCACTAGAGGAACGAACAGGATTAATAAGCCTGTTGAAGGAGTATCAAGATATTTTTGCTTGGACGTGATAGACGCATTTATGTGTGTATTTTCATCTCTTTTATGTATAGTGTTAGTACCCATTTTTGTACTAATTTTGGTATTTTATCCCTTGTAGGTGTTTTTGGAAAAATAGGCTTTTGCGGAAAAATTGGCTCGAAAAGTTGTTAAAGGCTCCTGGGAGGACATTTGCTATTCGGACTCTCACTTTGGATAAGGGGTAACCCATTTCCATGCAGCTGCTAAGCACAGACCGGGATTGGATAAGGGGAGGTCATCCCCTTCGTTTGAAATTTTGTTTTGGCGGGAAAACCAAAAGTCACATGCGTAACTTCCTGGCAAGTTTTGGATCGATTTTTGGAAGTGTTTTATCGAGATTCAATCGCCAAACTAAGTTGGGATGGACTTGAATGGAGTAAACAAGGTTGGTACATCTATTTATATCGATTAGAATGGGCTGAATGATCGGGTTTTGATAAAACAGGAAAATAAAAATAAAAATGGAAACAGACAAAAGTTTCGAATTATATTTAGAAGTTACATGCTATATTTTGCAAGGATTCGTTTGTAGAAGCATAAGAGGATAGTTTGGATAATTCAGGAAGGAGGTGAAGTGATTAAACAGGTTAGAATATCCAAAACTTGGCCGAGAAAAAAAAAAAAATTAGGAAGAAAAAGAGATTTTGATCGAGTTTAAACCGATCTGTGAGGTATATATAAGCTCTAAAGAGGCTAAGTAAGAGTTACGAACACTTTGGAGAAGTTTAGAGCCTTAGAGAAGCGAAAAAAAATCATCTGGAGTCGAGTACAAAAACTTTTCTGCTGCTGCAAAGAAGAAGAACACGAAGAACATAAGACCCTCAGAGTCCGTTGCAGAGGCAGACTTATTTTCAGTGACAACGAGGTACGGTCGCATCTTCCTGCAGTCACCAAAGCCTTTCAGCAACAATTCCGACTTCTGTTTTAGACTTTCAGCAACTGCAGAATCCGCTGTTTTAACACTTTTCTCCCTTTTAATCAACTTTTGAGTCATAAACATGTATTTTGAGATTATGATTAATATGAGGAGCTAAACCCCATTGCTGAGGCGATAGAGGAAGCTATTTTTCCAACAAAAAGTGGTATATTCTATTTTATTTATTTTATTTCAATTATTTTTATGATTATTTGCCTTGATTTATAATTGTTTGAATGATTTTTGTTAAGCAATTGTTATTTCTTTTGATAGAGCATGCTTAGCCATAGGTTCTTGATGCTTTATACTTTGGATTTACACTTGTTATTTTGAAAATCTACATGTTGCAATAGCTTAGAATCAAATTAAATGCAAAAATTGAATAAATATAAATACTAGATAAAATCACTTTGAACTTGGAAAATAGTGGAATCTTAGCCTCAGTGTTCTTTAATATTGATATCAACTTTGTCAGTGTTTGTTATAATTTTTAGTGATTTTTCTATTTAGTTTTGAATTTAAGTCTAAAGTTATCCTTCACAAGTTCGAGAATCGAATCCCTCTTTTTACTACAACTTAAAATTTCACATTAGGACGTACGAGGAAATGCCCGGTCTTGACGACAAGTTGGTCACACATCACTTGCACATAACTCCTGGCTCCAATCCTGTCAGGCAACCGCCCAGGCAGTTCATATATGAAGTTGAGGAACAAATTAAAGTTGAAGTTCAGAAGTTATTAGCAATAGGATTCATCAAACCCATTCAACATCCGACGTGGCTAGCAAACGTTGCACTGGTCAAGAAGAAAAATGGTCAGATCCGATGCTGTTTAGATTTCAGAAACCTGAACAAATGCTTTCCGAAGGACGACTTTCCTTTTCCCAATATCGACATGCTCGTTGATGCAACCAGTGGACATGGCATGTTCTCATTTATGGATGGTTACAGAGGCTATAACCAGATCAAGATGTATGAGCATGATGCTAACAAGACTGCGTTCCGAACGCCCATCGAGAACTTTTATTACACGGTGATGCCTTTTGGATTGAAGAATGCAGGTGCTACCTATCAACGAGCGATGACCGCTATTTTTCATGATATAATGCACAAACAAGTAGAAGACTATGTTGACGATGTGGTAGTCAAATCAAAAACTCGATCATCCCATCTAGATGTTTTGAGACAAGTTTTCGAAAGATGCAGAGAATACAAATTGAAGATGAATCCCATGAAATGTGCATTTGGTGTTTTTTCTAGGAAGTTCTAGGGTTCCAGGTCACGGCAGAAGGTATCAAAGTCGACCCAGACAAGACCAAAGCTATTACCACCATGCCTCATCCACATACTGTGAAAGAGATTCAGAGCTTTATGGGCAAAGTAAACTACATCCGACGTTTAATTCCTGGATTAGCTTAGCTTATCGCTTCATTCACTCCTCTACTGAAAAAGGGAGCAAATTTTGCATGGAAGACTGTCCAACAAGATGCATTTCAAAATATCTAGCAGATACTATTATCACCCACTTTCATGAAATCCCCGGTGCAAGGACGATCATTGATATCTACACGGCCTCTAGTGATGTTGCTATTGGGGCTCTTCTCGCTCAAGAAGAGGAAGAAGATGTCGAGTGTCCGATCTACTACTTTAGCCGTACAGTGAGAGATGCTGAACTCCGGTATCCTAAAGCCGAAAGAGCATGCTTTGCATTGGTGCA
Organism: Papaver atlanticum; assembly: GCA_023531105.1. Lineage (NCBI taxonomy): Eukaryota > Viridiplantae > Streptophyta > Magnoliopsida > Ranunculales > Papaveraceae > Papaver > Papaver atlanticum. Next base: position 1,640,474 of record JAJJMB010017331.1, read on the forward strand.
TCCGATTCAGAAATTCAGACATTATTTGCTGCCAAACAGAGTCGTACTTGTTGCTAAAGCTGATCCTGTAAAATTCTTACTGTCAAAACCGGCTTTGATAGGCATACCTGCAAAATAGTTACTACAGATGTCGGAGTTTGACATAGCGTGTATCTCACCCAAAGCAATCAAGGGCCAAGCAATTGCGGACTTGCTTGCTGCCTTTCCAGGAGAAGACATCACAATGCTACATGAAGATGTGCCAGGTGAATTTCCAGAAATCTCAGTTATTAAAGAGGAAACATGGTTGTTATACTTTGATGGATCATCCATTCCTATCAATGATACTGGTGGAGCGGGCGTCGTGCTAGTATCCCCATCCGGTGAAGTCTTATCCCATTCATTAAAGTTAGATTCCCACTGCACTAACAATTCAGCGGAATATAAGGCCTTCTTGTTGGGATTATCCTTGGCCAAGCAAGCGGGAGCAATGCACCTGGAGATAAGAGGAGACTCAAAGTTGTTAGTCAATCAGATGAATGGCGTGTACTCTCTCTAAGAAGTGACACTTTCTCCATTCAGAGCTGAAACGCAACATCTATTGGCTTATTTTTCTGAGGCAACGATCGTCCATACCGGTCATACAAACAACATACATGCTGACTGTTTAGCAACCGTTGCATCTAAATTGCAATTGGAAGGGTCATAGAAATCCATCACTGTACAAAGGCGTTCTGTGTCATCAACCTGGCTCACTAAAATTGAAAATGCTCAAGCGAGCGACTGGAGGGCACCTATTATTCATGAATTGAGCAGTTCTCTTACAGAAGGGAAAATTAGCCTCAAGGAGCTGAAGAACTTTTTTCTGCTACACAGAGCATTATATTATCGCAATCCTGATGGATTTTTATCACGATGTCTCGGAGATGAAGAAGCGAGCGAGCAACTCAAGCGCATACATAAGCAAATATGCGGACATACGTTGGTGATTACACTTTACAGGAGACTCCAAAGGCTTGGGGTACTATTGGCCCTCCATGGAAGCTCAGTTGAGAATGTTGCAAGGATCTTGTCCCAATTGTCAGACACCGCCTCATCATTTGGAAGCTCTAACGGTCCATCATACTGGGGACTGGAGAGAACCTTACATCAAGTACATGCACGACAATGATTTACCATTAGAAAAGAAAGAAGTAATCAAACTCACCCAGAGGGCTAAGCGATTTGTCTATCTGGAAGGGATTTCGTATCGTAAAAGCTTTGGTGGGAACCTACTAAGATGCTTGGCCGAGCATGAAATTCCAACAATTCTGAAAAAAATGCACGAAGGAGAACACCAGGGAAAGAGGAAATTATTTCTCCAGATCCATGAGAAATATTATTGGCCGACCATGGAAGACGATACAGCAGCCTATGTTCAGAAATGTCATCAGTGTCAGATCCATGGTAACCTCATTGACACTCCTTGTCTCCCATTACATTCTGTGAGCAGTCCTTGGCTTTCTACAGCTGGGGACTGGATATCATCGGGAAAATCAATCCAGCATCCTCGAAGCAGCATGAATACATCATCACAGCAAGTGGGTATTTTACCAAATGGGTTGAAGCTATCCCTCTTCGAAGCACCACTGGAGTCACGATTGCATCCTTCATCAAGGAATACATCATATGTAGATTTGGCGTTCCTAAACATATCATCATTGATAATGGAACTCCTTTTGCTAACAGATATGTGGAAGAATTGCTCGAGGAATATGGTATCAAACAAATTTTATCTACACCGTACTATCCCCAAGGAAACAGACAAGCGGAGAGTACCAACAAGAATTTGATCCGGATTCTCAGTCAAACAGTTCATGATAACCTCGAACATGGCATGAACAACTACCCATGGCTCTGTGGGCCTACAGAACTGCACCAAGAAGATCAATTGGAACTTCACCGTATTCACTCGTTTATGGTGCTGATGCTATTCTCCCAGCCGAGATCAAGATCCCTTCTGCAAGGATTGCAAAATCCAGCGGAGTGCAATGGGATGAAGCTGAAGTGTCGAATTCAAGGATTGCTGAATTGGACATGCTCGATTCAAGGAGGGCCAAGGTATAAAAATATATGGAAGCTTACAAACAAAGGATTTCCAGGGCATACAACAAAATGGTAAGACCTCGAACATTTCAAGTAGGAGATTTGGTTCTAAAAACAGCGAAGCATATTCAACAAGACATGTCCGCTCCCAAGTTCTCTCCAAAATTGGAAGGGACGTATGTAATCATCAAGGAAGTATCCAGTGGATATTACAAAATCTTGGCTGTTAATGGAGGGGTGGAAGGAAACATCATCAATGGAAAGTGGGTCAAAGCATATTATGCCTGAACGATCAGTAAACAATTATTTTAATTTCAAAATGTAATTTCTATTCCTTGAAAGAGTATGCAATATGCTCATTCGTTCGAAATTCAAAATAGATTTCATTAATCCAACATAAAAGTTCTTTCATCCATCAACCATCCTACTTTATTCAAAAACAAGTCTTAAACCAAAAAAAAAAAAAAAAAAAAAAAAAAAAAAATCTCTCTCTCAAACGCTCACTCAGAGCAAACCATCCAACAACAAATAATTTTTACTAAAGGCCATTTCAAACCTCTTTTGAAAGTTTTCAGTCTTCACTTTCAAGTCCTGGACAGCTTTCTCAACCCTTGCTGACTCCAGAGCGAGTGCCTTTTCCTCTTCCATGATAGCAGTTGTAGCAGAAATCATATTAGCAGCAATAACCGCTTTATCAATCTTGATAACCTCGAGTCGATGACGGAGCCAGCTTATATTGAACCGCAAGGTCTCATAGTTCGAGATCATATCATCCCATCTATCCATCTCTTTGTTCTTGCGCAGGTTTTTCTTGTTCATTTCATCAATGATGGGCGATAATCCAGCGATTGTAGTCAATAAGGTTGGCAGAAAACCTCTCCATACTTCAGTAGTAGCAATGTGCCCGTAACTTCTCCAAATCATGGTGTAAAGGGATGCATAACACTTGGGGACGATGAAGCCGCCAACAAGTTAATTGTCCGGGCAAATGTTTACCATGGGAGTTTCGAATGGGAGTCCAGCCGCTGGATACTCTGAAATAGGAAACCTAGAATCAGTATCTACTGAGTTGATCGAATTTTCGTCAGCACGGTGGTCACCGCCGTCAGCTACAACTACAGACTTTACATTCTTTCTCTTCCTAGCGTCAACAACGACGTGAACATAAACCTGTGATAACGAAATATTTAATTTCAGTAAAGTTGGATCAATGCTCATTCGAAGGAAACCTCTGATCGAAAACTCACGAATGTTCCAGCATCAACACGAGCAGGTCTATAACGAGCAACAGTCCGCTTGGGTCTCAAGTTGTAATGGGAAGAAGAAAGTCGATCTCCCTGATTATTCTGCAACAAATCATTTTCTTTGATCAGTCATTCTGATTACATGAAAATAAAAAAGAAAAGCATGTAGCCTACCAAGATGGACGCTCCAACTTCATGCCTTGCTAGAGATTCATTTTGAGAAGAGGCGCTGCTATTAGAAATGATGATGAGAGGTATGATCGTAATCAAGTTTCTTTTGATAATATACAGGAACAGAAGAAAATATGTTCGTATAAATAGAAAATCCTAAGTCTCGAAGGTCAATACACAAGACACGGTGGATACTTATCCTTCCCAGATAGTCAAATCTGTTATGGTTTCTACGGCGCGAAGAGAAGTGATCGTACTGGGGACTGATAACTTGTGATTACGTGGATATGGTCAAGGGAACCCTAATTCAAGATGATCGTTCGTGCGTGTCACATGTTTCTTCAAACTCTTACCATGTCTGTAAAAGCAGCACGCCCAGAGGCATGAACGAATGGTGATCCATTGAAGGATCATGATCCTTGCGTAGGGATGTCTGTTAACTCCATTGGGAAAAAGAAATAACAGAATTGCGCAGAAGATAAGATAAATGACTATCATTCAAAAATAAGTCTTAAAGTAATCTCCATGCAGTCAAGTTGCTCAAATGATCACAATAACATCTACTTCAATGAGAAATAAGACAATCAATCATCATAGTCATCGGATTCACGATCGTCATCCTCCATGGAATTTTCTTCGAGCTCTCCCTCAGAGTCATCATCAGAACCCTCACTGGGGACTTCTTCCAATTGGTCTTCAGGGTCGTCGTACATTGCGTCTAAATATTCATCTTCTTCATGTTCGTATCAAATGTCAGCCTTGGCCAACCACTCAGCTCTCATACCTGGTAGATATGGCTTAACTCTACGATCAGTGGGCTTCCATACGGATTCAACTTCCTCAGCATCTGAGTCGGAATCTACACCATCAGGACGCGTTCGAATCTTATCTTCAGCCGCTAGTCTCGCTTGTTGAAGTCGCTGTCTTTTCTGCTGATAAGCTGCAAGTTTTTCATCTTCAGCTTTTCTTTTCTGCAATAATTCATCATGTCTTTGTTTCTCTTCCGCATCCACCTAAGTCAGGAAGTCATTCATTCCCTCACGAATGGCTCTCATATGATCAAGAGACATACCGCGTATCAGATTTCTGACATTTCTGAAAGTTCATCTACCTCCGCGTGAACGTCCGCTAAGTTTTTCATCTTCGGTTTGATGTTTCTAGAACATTTCCCAGAAGAGTCAGAGACATAGTCATCACCAGGAGCTGTCATTATCTGTTGCCAAAAATGTGGAGTCAAAACAAGTCGGCAACAATATGCGTCAAAATGGTAACTCTAAGACTCTTACCTATTTACGATTTCACTAGCTGTAGTGATTATAATGCAAAATCCCGAGAATTTGTTCGTTTCTTCAAACCTGCAAAGACAAATAAAATTCATTATTCAAAATCATAACTTGATTTTCATAAAACTGTGAGCAATTCACGAAATTTCCATCATGAGAGCAATTCACATAATTTTCTCCGTGTGCGCAACTCCACCGAGTGAACATTCATTGATTTTCGAGCATATGCTATTAAATCACAAAATTAACGAGAACCTTATTTAATTGTTTGCTTTCAGCAATTGCTCAAAAAATCAAAATTTTGATTTTCACAAAATCTTAACTCATGTATTTTTTTTTTAAATGACAACTCACGTAAATTTCAAAAAAAAAATTAACGTGAACAGGTCACATATATGAAAAAAAAAAATCTTTCTCGCTCGTACGAGCATTCGTCTATGAAACGAGGGTCTTTTCCATTTTGTGAAAATTCATACATCAAATTAAGATTTTGGTTTTCATGAAAACTCATAAAACATATATTCTCCACTGCAAATTGGATCACGTCTATTCAAAAATATATATCTCTTTCATATTAGGGATTATTGTTCGTTTCTTAACCCGACGGACGGTCGTTTACTAAAAACAAAATTTTCATAAAACCTACGCATGCATGTATATCCGAAATTTTGTTTTGAGAACAATTCTTGAACGAACAGTAAAAAAAAAACAAATCACATACCTTGTCAGCGCCGGACGAAATTCCACCAGCAGTAGTCGGTGCCAGCGACTTCACAAAAAAAAAAAATCTCACGGACATGAGATAGGAGAGAGAGCTGGTCGGTCAATCAAGAAGAAAAAAAAAATAGGGCTTCTTCCCTTTTATACCAATTATATTTCCAAAAACCTAATAAAACAAGGATTTCCTTTTTTGGGCCCGGGCCCGTAAACGCTAAACCGACCAGAACTAGACGTCTGATCATCCAAATCAACAGTGCTTCATCTCTCCGTGCTCATGGGATGACACTCTATCATACTTCCAGAGTCCTTACCTGGGCATTTGCTCGTACATGATATCATTGGAGCAAATCGGGGATTCTGAAAATGCCTTTGTACGACTAAGTTCAACTACTTATATCGTTTTCTGGAAAATCACCATCCAATGCTTACTGCGGAACATGACTGTCCCTCACTAAGCAGGGGACTTAATGTTGATGGTGTATTTTCGACAAGGGTCAAAATCGTAAAATCATGATACTGCATGTTTCTGACCCGGCTTCAGGAATGTATGTGACGATTCATATTTTATGATCCGTGAACCATTTCACGTTCTCTGACTGAGCGAACATTCCTCTCAGAGCTATGGTGAATATGTTTCTCGAAAGGCCTCTCAGCTGAGCGTTCGATGCTTCACACATTTTATCATCACCTCCACATAGAATCAAAATGATTGGGCGGTTCCTAGACATAATGTTTGTTAGAGAGCTTCATGCCTTCAGGACGTCACACTGCTCGTTGTTCCCTGACTACGTAGAGAGACCGTGTATAGAATCTCTTAATGATTGGGCAGTTCCTAGACATAATGTTTGTTAGAGAGATTAACGCCTTCAGGACGTCACGCCGCTCGTTGTTCCCTGACTAAACACCCCTTAGAACGAATATGATGCTTCACTTATCTCATATATCGATTCTGCAAATAGATTAATTCTAGCGTGTCATTCATCAACTGAATTCCTAGAAAATAATCTATTTTATCTCATTACTCCGTTTCATGGTTGATCCTCAGCTGGATTCCATGGATTAGTAATAGATAACCATTTTATCTCATTACTCTGTTCCCTGAATTCTCAGCTGAATTCTCTGGATTAGTAATAGATACTCAATTAATTTTATTGCTTTGTTTCATGACTGATTCTCAGCTGAATTTCATGGATTAGTAATAAATATTCAACAATCGGGCATCTGGGCTATCACCGAATAAGCCCCGAGAAAATGGGGCGAGTGTACTTAGCAAATAATGCACAAACGAGCACTCGAACGAGCGTTCAAAAATATGGACGAACGAGGAACCTATGCAAAATAGGAAGGAAAAATAATATTAAATAAAGTAAACAAGAGGCGTGGGACCGGGCCCACCAGCCGGCCGGTCCCCCTCTTCCGTAACTTTATTTTATTTTAACTTATTTTATCATTTTCCTTGTTTGAGCAAACTCCTTCGTTTGAGCAAAACTCCTAGTTTCTCCATATTTTCCTTCAAACGATGAAAAATAGTTAAAAAATAGGAAAAGGTGTCACGGGACCGGGCCACCTAGCCGGCCGGCCATGCCCTAGCCGTGACCGGTCCCACACCTTACAATTCCTTATTTTCCCATATTATTATTTCCTTTATCTCATGAAACTCCTCCGTTTGATCAAAAACCCTATTTTTTCAATATTTTCTCAAATATTGCTCAAACCATGGAAAAACCAAAAAGTCAAATGGTCGCATGACCGACTAGGCTTCTCACGTCAAAAATTAAAATATTATTATTTTAATATTCTCAAGGTATTGATCGCACGAGAAAAGTGCTACTTGCTCATTCGAGCAAAATTGAGAGTTTCAGTCAAGATCAAACTCTTCTGAAAATCAAAAATATTGCTCAAGCGTGCACAAAAAAATACAAAAAAACTCTCAGGACTGAGACACGGACACTATAGTGATGCGGGCATGCCAACTTGACCAACCAAGGTCGGCCCTTAGGCTTGTAAGGAGCCGGTCCCACACTCTTTCAAATTTTGACCTAATTAGCTCCCAATCATTCATATTGGGTCCAAACTCTTTCCAACCAACTTGGAATTTGCTCAATCGACCACCAGTTGGTCCCAAGACCACCAAGGGCCATTCCCATGACTCCTTGTCCGGTCCTCATCTCTCCATAATTAGGTTTTATTACCTACTGCTTAGACGAGCACTATTTTAATAAATGATTAAACCAGCATTTGACCTTTCACCAACTGGTCAACAAAGGACTTTGGTGCGTGCTCACTCGATCACCTGGGAGCTACATGGTCGGTCATCATCCATGTATCCGGTCCTTCCTTCACTCGGTGACTTATTTTCGGTAAATCATAATTTGATCAGCAATCGATCAAAATTAGGGTTTCGAACTGAATGCTCTGCAAATCATAATTCTGAGCAAGTTCAAACACTAATAATTTTATGTTGATCGAGCAATCGACATCTTGACTAATTATATAATATTCGATCCATCTACCAATATTTTAATTAATATTTTATTTTGTCATGCTACCAATAATTCATCAAATGAGCAATATTTACTCAAACGAGGAATATTGATTCAACTATCAATATTCAATAATCCATCAAATGAGCAATGTCTGCTCGGATGAGCAATATTTGCTCAGACAAGGAATATTGATTCAACTATCAATATTCAATATTCAGTAATTTATCAAACGAGCAATATTTGCTCAAACGAGAATATGTATTCAACTATGGTAATTTTTCTCAGACGAGCAATATTTGCTCAGAGCATTGATATTGATTCAACTATCAATATTAAACAATTCATCATACGAGCAATATTTGCTCAAACTATAAAAATTCAATAATTCATCATACGAGCAATATTTGCTCAGACGAGCAATATTTGAGAACTATACGTCCCAGTAGACATGTTCAATCCATGAATCATAGAGCATTCAGCAATCATGCTCGATTGAAATATACTTTAACTCATCGCCTAATCAAGTCAACGACTGACTAATCAAATACACGTCTGCCTTGCAGACTCCACAAATCATGTCACATGGGGGGATATTAATTATGGTTTTGGTGTAGCGGCCTACGGCACGTGTGTTCATCCACGATGAGAAATGTGAGTAAGTCGTGCAAGCAGTTGAGGGAGTTAGCAAAGTAGTGGGTGGACAATCAACCAAGTCTCCGCACGACCTGGAACTGGTTTAAAACCGATTTCCCACTTTCCCACTTTTTCACTCGAGCAAGCGTCACACTTACTGGAGATCAATGTGTCCACGTTCTAGCAATATAAATAAGTTCTCTGAATTCATGATTAACAAGAACATATATACGGGAATTACACAACAATTCTCATCTGAACAATCACTCTCAATTGAGCAGAATTCAAAACTTATTCGAACGCAGCAGTTCATTTGCTGAAACCTACAACACATTCACAATCCTTGATCACCATTGATCTCACACACTTCTCATCTTCCCTCCTACAGATCAACCCTCTTCCCTCTTTGTGACCGAATTGACTCTGGAGCAGCCATTTCTTGGTTTAAGTCGGAGTCCTACAGATTGATCTCTCGAACTCAAAGCACTCCCGTGCAGTGCATCTGTTTGAGGTTAGGCAGTTTTCTCAGTTGAGGAGCCTCCATCCGCATGGTCGTCTCTCCACTTCCTAGAAAAGAAGCAAATCGTTTTTCCCCATCAACAGTAATTTTCACATGATCATCTTTTGACTTAATATTTAGTTTCCAACAAATAAATTGTTTCTAACTAAACTCGTCAAGAATATGATGAACATAGTTTAAGCAAAAAGCTTCCAACACATATTTTGAGAAATAGATAAGCGAGATAAACTCGGCTCGAAATATCAAATGTATATAATGTAAAAGTCTATATAGCTATACGACTTAGTCTCATTAGAAGATACAATAGAATAGACTTCTGAGTGATAGATAACTTTTAGTCTCCACATACCTTTTGTTCATGAAGTTCCTCCAAGCTCCTCAGTAGATCTTCGTCTTCAATTGGTGAACGCCATGAAGTCTAAAGCTCAACTACACATTCTATCCTAATCCAAGACATAGCTATAAGTAGACTAGAAATCAAGTATATAGTTTTGATCAACTAAACTTTACAAACAAGCTTGAGATAGCAACGCTTCCGAGTTTGATCGAGCAGTGCTCTAACACTTATCGCTTTTACTTTCCCGATATATAGTGTTAAGAATTGACATGATTTCTCACGTCTTTTTTTAATGCTTTTATCTTCTTCTTTTATAAGGAACCAGCATCCCTTTCATAAGCATTTCCATTCCGAGCGACAAAGACTTCAAGAATACATCTCCAAAACAGAGATGATGCTTGTTGCGCACCAATAATCTTATCATTTCCCACATAAATGAATGAAATTGTAAGATTAATCTCTTTTTGTTGACTAAAATTAACCATATTGAATTGAATTAAGACAAGAGAATATGAGTAGTAGAAGGATAACAAAATCAAAGAATTTGAGTAATAGAGGGATGAGAAAATCACTGAAACTCAATTGATGGACAATGTGTGTTTGACAATAAGAGTGTTTTTATATCGAGAAAATATATATATTTTTTGTAAAAAACATATCGGTTAGGATCCGACAGTGGAGAAGATAGAGCCGTTAAGAATAATGGATGATTATAATCGGGTGTAAAAGCGCTGTAACGAAAAAAAGGTCAAATATGTTCATAAGAATAATGGATAATTATAATCCGACACTGATGTGGAAACTTATTTTCCGTCCATAAGGCTTCGGTTAGCTATAATGAGGAATAAATATGTTCCACTCACTAGCCAAGCCAAGGGAATTCATCACATTTGAGCTATAGGAAGAACCATGATAGTTGTCTTTCGTTATAATCATGATATCACCAAGTCAAAACCCTAACCACAGTGCTCGGCTTTAGGAGTAAAAATTTTGAACTGAACTTGGTTGACAATTGCCAATAAACTCTTGGCTTTTCCTAGCCACGACACGCCACTACTTTCCATATATAAAATAAGTTTTTTTTTTAGATAACAGGGAAATTTTATTAATGAATTGTAGGCATAAAATTCCTTCCTATAAAAGTTTCTAAACATCTAGGAACACTAGAGGTTTCCTCAACAGATAATTTCTCTCTTCTCACTTTATTAGAGGTGGTAATAGAGATGGCATCTGCTAGATTATTACCACCTCTATTCACACGAGTTATTTTCCAAAAATCAAAAGTACTTAAAATTGTTTTGATCTCTCTAACTAACTTTTTATTCTCCCATCTGACAGAAAGAGTATCCATATTAATGGAGTTTACTATATTGATTGTATCAGTTATTATATTAATCTTGTTAAGTTTAATAGATTTCATCCAACTTAGAGATTCTAGAATAGCCATGCACTCCCCATCCTATGGATCCGTCACTCTAGCTGTATAGGTTCCTTTGAATCCTTCAGTGACACCTGCAGAAGAAAACAAAACCATACCAGTGCCATAATTGTTAATAAATGGTCAAATGAAGCGTCCACATAAATAGTAGGTTCACTAATGATGGAGGAAACAGTATGGGATTGAATTCTATTTTCTATGGTGTCAGAACTACTAAGGTCATTACTATGAAGCATAGCTTGACTAAAGTTCAACAACTGAAATTGAATTCTGGAAACAGTATTAGTAGGGTTTAGAACTTTGTCTTGGAAGATGCAATCACATTTTTCTTTCCATATGATCCAGCAACCAACCATTAGAGTGCTCCTCCACTTCTCAATTTCCTCTATACTTGTGTTCCTGACATTGAGGAACCATAAAATGATTTATTCTCTGACAGACTGACAATTATCAATAACTTGATCAATGTTGATATTCAGAGCTCTCCACAACGTTTTATCATGATTACAAGTCAGAAGGAGATGAAACAAAGACTCTTCTTCATACTGGCATATGTTGCAATGATACTCAATGGAATGAATGTATTGAGATAGTCTCTGTCTAGTTGGGATTGCATCCTTGAGGCATTTCCAAGTGAACAACTTGACTTTATGAGGGAGTTTCATTTTCCATAAAGCTTTCCACACTTCTTTAGGAACTTGACTGATGGAAACTTGGTGATGAACTCTCCCTTCCTTAAATTTATTATAGGCATTCTTTACTGTGAAGTTACCATATTTAGAAGGAAATCATCTAATAATATCTTCTTCATCCTGGGAGAGCTTCATATTTCTGATTTTATCAACAATATCTGAAGAGAGAAAAGTATGCAGCAATGGAACATTCCAGTTGTTTGTGTTAGATATAGTGAGTTCACTAACAAAAATATACTGAAGATGGGATGGATCAATCAGTTCAACTCTATAACTAAGACCAAGAATCCACTTGTCTACCCATATTTTAGTCGACTTACCATTGTTGACTTCAATACAGTGATGTTGTTGTAGAATGGGTAGCCCAAGATCAATAGACCCAAGAATAGTTACTCTTTTTTGTACCAAAATGAAAAAACTCTTCATTCTTGTAGTACTTAGCTTTAAGTATATTCCCAAGCAACTGATCCTCTTGATGATAAATTCTTCATGCAAGCTTTGTAAGTAATGCATGATTTAAAAGTTCAAGGTCTCTGAAAGCAAGACCACCCAGATCTTTAGATAAGCACATATTCTTCCATGTTATTAGATTAACACCTCCGTTAGCTTTGAATCCCCACCAGAATTTCTTTTGAATAGTAGCTAGTTTATTGTGCAGTTTCTTTGGAATATTAAAAGTACTCATTTGATAAGTTGGTATAGTATTGAGAAATGTTTTCACTATAGTAGTTCTTCCTACTTAATGCGTAGTTGTTCCCTGCCAGTTACCTAACCTTCTCTCAAAAGCAATCTGGATATCTTCAAACGCTTTAACTTTTGATTTGCCTAAAATAAGAGGAGAGCTCAAATACTTCTCATTTTTATCCATAAGTTTAACACCTAAAATTTGACTTAAGGTGCTACAGATACTAGGATCCATATTGTTACTGTACAGAATACTCGTCAAAATTAATGACTTGACCAGATCGTGAACTAGAATACCACATAACTTGTAGAAGACTATTTACACTGGTTAAATTGGCATGAGTAAAAATGAAACAATCATCTGCAAAGAGTAGATGATTAATAGGTGTAGCAGGGCCGGTCCTGATGGGGAAGCAGGACAAGCCCCACTTTGGGGTATCAAGCCTATGGGGGCAAAAAATTCCATATAATGCAGACACTAATATACGCATACTATGTTGTGGTATCCTGCAAGATCTTATAGTTTCCATGAATTTTCTTGTAACTACTGTTAAGTGTGTGTGTCAATATATAAAACAATGTCTACCGGTTATCAACTTCAGATCTTGTTATCATTTTTATAAAAAACAGAAAACGTTGCTTTTGGTTTCTGTCAGTCTATCCCCCTCTACATTCTTCTATCTATCAAAGTGAGAAGAAAATACTCTCAAAATCGCGTCATGAATATTACAATAGGGCAACATTTGTGGATTTTGCTTTGGGGAAAATAAAGTTCAGGACCTGCCCTGAGGTGGAGCACCTCTAGCTGCAGTGATACCTTTGATGCTTTGGAATTATGAGCATTGTTCTTGAAAACCACTCCATAGCTAAAATGAAAAGATAAGGGGAAAGAGGATCCCCTTGTCTTATACTTCTAGAAGGATTAAATTCCATACATGGAGATCCATTGAGTAAGATTGATAAAGAAGTAGTACTAATACGTTGATGAATTAATTGACACCATTCCTCTGAAAACCCAAAACTTGTGAGAATCTTTATGAGAAAAGACCATTCAAGCCCATCGAAATTTTTTGACATATCAAGTTTGAGTGCTAGCCATCCTCCCTGTCATGTTTTCCTTTTCATAGAATGATTGAGCTCATGAGCTAAGATAGTATTATCATTGATGAGCCTACCAGACACATATGCAGCTTGATAAAGGAGAAATAATTCTTTCCATGAGAGGTTTCATCCTTCTTCCTAATATTTTTGAGATGATCTTATATGAAGTATTACAAAGTCCAGTAGGCATGTATTCAGAAGGAGTACATGGTTTACTTTTCTTTGGAATTAGTGAAATATAAGTCTTGTTCATCTGTTTGAGGAGATGTTTAGAAGAAAAAAACTTCTTGACCATATCACAGACATCAGAACCAACTACATTCCATTGGGAATTATAGAAGCCAGCCTGAAATCCTTCAAGACCAGGTTCAGGCCAACTTTCCATTCCTTTAAGAGTTTGAAGAATATAATCATTCGTAGGAGGGATAAGCAATTTCCTATTATCTTCCTCAGTGATCAAAGTTGGTAGATGAGAATAATGGTGTTCTTCAATTTGAGGAGAATTGGAAGTACTTATACTCTTAAAGTGATTTGTCATGAGATTAGCAATATCTTCTCTAAAATGAACTCGGTTGCCATCAGAATCCCTCAAAAAATCAATATTGTTTCTGGCCCTCTTTCTTTTTGTCAATGTATGAAAGTAATTAGAGTTATAATCCATATCCTTGACAAAATTATCTCTAGATTTTTGCTTATTGAATTCATACTGGATTTGGTGCCATTTATCTAACTCTCTGCTAACTGCTTCAGCTTTGGAAGTGTTCTCAATAGAGAAAGGAAGTGCTTGAATTTTTGATAATTTATGTTGAAGGTTATCAACATTTTGATTAATATCACCAAAATACTTTTTATTCCATTTAGAAAGTGCAACCCTTGTAAACTGAAGTCTTTTGATAAATTTATAAGCCGGAGAACCTTGGACTGATTTTTCCTAAGCCTTCGCTGTTTCAACTGCACAACTCCTATCATGGAGCCAAGAGAGAGAAAATTTAAAAGGCTTCCACAGTTTTGGTTGAGAGTATCTGTGTCCAATAATGTTGGTCAAGTAGTGTTACCCTTATGAGCAGGGAATCTCTAAATTTCGGAGTCATGGGTGACCACCAGATTGTTTGTGTCATTTACCAAACCCTACTTTGTGCCTCCCCGGTATGTGCCTGTCTAGAGAACTTGGATATTTGCTTGCCACATAAGCGTGGGCAGCAGTGCACACATTTCTATTCAAATTTTAAAGGATATCTAAGGCCACTTTGCAAAGATTCTGAAATTAAAAAGCTAAGTATCTTAGGTGCAACTTCGGCTTGCTATCTCACTTGGAAATCACCAGTGTACAAGAAATACATGCAGTACACAGTTTTAACAGTTTTTTGAATGGAAAGTCCATAGTACGGAAATTATTCAAATGGACTAAACAGGAGCTCCAGTTCTAAAATCATGAAATCGGTACATGAGTATATATACATGTCAAGAGCACAAGAGGTCGATCATTAAAAGTCGTGGGAAATGTTAACAAGTGAGGAAGAAGATAGGGTTGTTACTGTTTAGGTCAACTACTATTGTTCTCCCCCATATATACAAGCTTGCTGATGATGCGAACTAGTGAAACCTACCACCAACTAACCTTTTGGTCTGTAGTAGGAAGCTTCAGCAGGCCTAAAGAGATGAGCACTGACCTGAGCAAATCACATATTATTCAAATTTCGGCTAGTCTGGAGAGATACAGCATTTGTAAACTACTCCAAACAACACGGACAATTAACATTTCATTATCCACTGCGAACTCATTACATTTCAAATTGAAAAGTATACTAAAACAAATATACAGAGATTTGTTTACGTTCCAACCCCAGGATTTTCCACAAAAAACATTTGTTTTCTACTGGATACAGAAAGACAGTGAAGTCTTTATCACGGCTCATAAGATACAGATAGGCAAAAACACAGAGAAGAAAAACGATAGAGGGAGATAGCATACCACGACACTCACATGTCAATGCAACCTTGTCATTTCTTCTACTCTCTTACAGAGCTCCTCAACTGAAACACTCATGGCTGCCGAGATCTCTTCCATTCGGTTCCGGCTTAGATCAAGGAATGATTCAATCAAATCTCCGTCCAAGAAGTTCTTGGCATCTACAGTCTTCTTTTCATTGTTGAAAGATCGCCATTGCTCATGGTTCAATCCCCCAACACCCTTTATGACCTTGACTAAGTTTGATTGTAACTTCTCTAGGAATAGGTAATGTTCCTGTGGAAGTGATGCAATAACTCCAATCACGCCATTGACAGTGCCGAAAATAACTGTAGGGATCTGACCCACGTCAGAATCAGGGAGACGCATAACAAGCGAACCGTGTCTGAACCGGTTCACGGATTCACCAAGGTGGTATTCACCAACAGACTCGAGCCTCGCTCGTTCTTCATCAGTTGTACCCTCACTATTCTTCCTGACAGAAAATAAGTTGAAATTGTTCTCAGCTCCAAGATAGATATCGTCATCGAGGATCTCGACTGCAGTCATCCAGTTTGCATTGTAGTCACGAGCCCGCTCCTCGATAGCTCCTTCTTCATGCTGAAAATAATCTTGAGTTAGGTTTTCAGCTTAAGGCAGAAAAAGCATGCAAGTGGTATTAAACATGACATCGACAAATTTAACTAATTCAGTCAGTAAAAAATTAATAGAATAAATAAAAAGTGAAGTCAGAATGTCTTTTAACTGAAAGCATGTACATCAAAAAAATCATCAGCATTTATTAAAAGATAGTTCATCGTACACCACCTTATATATTAGCAGCGAGATTGATTTCATCAAATCACCAACAACAATGAAGTCTCCACGGGTTTGAACATAAAGCGCGAGAATGTGTCCGTGATGACCACATTCTAACTGCAACTCACGCGAGCCATCATCCCGCAGCACCCATTTATACAGTTGAATCTTTTGATTAATAGCAGCAAGAAGTTTCCCATTGAATGAATTTAAAGAGTAAACTGAACCCTTTGTTTCCTTCTCCGCGATTAGCTGTAGTTTCCCATCTTCAACTACAAAAACTAGTATCCGACCCTGCAATTATAAATAAGGGGAGGTGATAAGAGAATGAGGACAAAAAACTAAACGACTTGAGAAGATTGTAGACACTGATGTCAAAATCCATGGCTTTGAGAAAGATGAGGAAAAAGGAAACACAAGGAATGGTAAAACTTAATGTGGCACACCACAAAACATACAGTTACTGACTTATGTTTGCAAGCTTTAAGACAAATAGGTCACCTTGGTTGGCTCACTTTCCTCAGGCAAAACATATGCAGTTCCCACGCAGTAATAAAAATTAGTGTCATCTGCAAACGAACAGCTGAGGATAGAACAACCATACTCATACGTATCAAGCGGATAAAAAGACATGATGTCAAATGTCTGATCATCTAACAATCGAACAAAGTGCATTTCAGAATCTTCATTGCTCGATTGGCAGTACTTCATAGTGCAGATCGCAAAGGTCCGAGATTGCTCTTGATGACAGATGCGCTTTGCATGCTCTCCCAGAGGAATTGTACGTATATGAAGCTTTTGAATATCGTCGATAGTCCCAATAGTAAGTTCACCTTCTTTTGCAATAGCAAGGCTGCAGATATAAAGGTAACAAGAAGAATATTGATTAGATTATTTGAAAATATAGCAATTCAGCTTTAAGCAGGCCCTCGCTAGAAAAGTTAGGAGCTTTTACCAGACCCACAGGAACATGGCCCATGCAAAAACGAAGTGTAAACTTAGGCTTGATCAGTACTTGGTCAGTTTAGTGAATTGAATTTGAAGGGATATCCACCAAACGAAAGACTTACGATAAGAGATATTATTTATTATCAATATTACTAAAGACATTATGTAGAAGTTGACGAACCTGTCTGGGTAAGAAGCAGTGTTGAACGGACACATATAGCTTACTTCTTTCAAGTTCACATTACTGTAGAGTAACTTTTTGTTACTACTGTATATAACAGTAGGTCTATCTGATGCAGCAAACACGTGTGTTGTGTTCTTAGAAGAAAACGTACGTAGCGTTATAGGCTGAGTTCCAAGTGAGACCTTTTTCCTATCTGTTAATTCGCCAGTATTCACATTCAACAGAAAATTAAACAGGTGTCCGTCTCCAAGGGCGCATAACAAGTATGAGACCTGAGAAAAGAAAAAAAAAATTGGCATGTTAAGAAAGAAGAAAAGAAAAATCAATAACAAATTAAAGAGATGAAAGATAAATATTGAACATAAAATACAACGGAAGGGAAACTTGGAGAGAATCATACCCCTTCAAAGGCACACAGAAGAACAGAGCGAGGAATAATCTCTCCTCCCAGTTGCTCCTTTCTTATGAGATCAAGGCCTGGAAGGGAAAATATCCGGACACTCATATCCGTCCACATACCAACCGCTGCTAGCTGACTGAAGTTAGGGTTTTCACCAATCGGGTTTATGTCAAGGCAGGACACCTCATATTCCAACTGTGCATATTTGGCTTCAGCCAATTTACCATCACCAATTTCTAGGTAGACTAGATGGCCACCTCCAGTAGCCAATAAAACCTGTAACCAAACAGAAGGCGTGCTGATTTAATACATATAGCAAGTGAAATTAAGATATGGAACCACCCAATGCGATAATCACATTTTAAATGAAACTCATTTATGAAAGTTTTGAAAAGAACCTGACTGGAATTAGCTGTGGCAACATTAACGGAAAATCCCTCTGGAGCTTTCCATTCATCAAGGAGATCACGTGATGTAGAGCTGACAAGCCGTACAGAGTTTGCAGTAACCTGACATTACAAGGGATTAGTTCCAGCATGTCTTCTCAACAAACAATTTAAACGAAAGGTATCCTACATTAATGCTAAACTTCAACCAATAATCACTAAGTAAAATTCTTGCAAACCAAAAGGAAATTTAAACATCTCGACTCTCGTCACCAAACAAGGTGCCAGAATTGAAGAAAACACAAAATAGTTCCAAAAGAGTCAGGACACCTTGTTTTGGTATAAAAAGACATTATGATGTAACTATCAAAAGCCCGTGCTCAGCAAAGTTCAGGACTTGCATCAGTTATGGTATAGATACTGACTAGGTATTATAATGTATAAAATGATACAAACCATTATTTCGGTATTGAATATACATAATTAAGATATCGAGAATCTTATTATATCTCGTACAGATGCTGGAGTATTGTAAAATGTATCATATCTCGAGATATAATAAATCTTCATATATATAACAGAACAGTTTATTTTCTACTGCTTGATCAGTAAAGCTACATAGAATGACACAATTACTTATGAGGGAGACTCTTTAAACAAGAAAAAACGTTTGAATCGAAGTAAAGATATCTAACAACAACGAGAAAGTCCAAACACACTCACTTGTAAAAGCTGGTTGTTCACGGCATCATGACAGAACAGAGTTTGCACCTCTGAAGCAAAACCCTCTATCTCTGTTTCCTCTAACTCATCATCCAAATTCATTGCCAATATTCGAGTCTCACAGATAAAGCTCACAACCAAAAAGGTATCATAAGGGTCGTCAGTAGATGCTCTTAAAGACCACATTCCTTTGATGCCTTGAAGTTCTACTGATGCCTGTGAAAACGAAGTAAACATAACAAGTTACTTCTTCTGATATAATCAGAACGATTGGATGTGTATATATGCCAATGCTACAGACATCATCCTCCCCGCATCAGCATTGGATGAATCCCAATATGGGCCACCAGGTTCAGGAGCATTATAGAGCATGTCAAGTATCCATCACGTAACATATAAGATAAAATTTTAAAACATAAAGTAAGCAATGTGAAAAAACTCAGACCTGTTCATTGATCCCTATTCCGTTTCGAACTATTCGAAGAGAACCATCTTTGTATGCTCCAGAACAAGTTACGACCTGACCTTGGCCCTGCCTCTCTAGGTCGACCACACAGAAATCCACGATAGGCCCCAAATTGACATATCTTTCTACGACTTCTACATATGAACCTTTTGCATCAGGGTGGAGATTTAGTTTTACAAGCTGTCATCAAAAGCAAAATCGGTGGAATTAATTTTCGACAATATACAAGACGATGTAGTTGTACAAACAAGACGAAGTTTAGATTTTAGTGACATAAGGTTTGAAAAAGGACCACGGTCCACAGTTACTTTTTGGTGCATGACTAAAATATTTTAATAAATCTGAGGTTATAGACCTCGAATTTGAACTAGAAACTGGGTTGACATATAATAAAAAAGAACAACCCTGTCTCGCAAGGATTGTTAATAAAAAACATAATGAAGGCGTGTCTAAATGAAAAAACAAACAAACATCAATTTCAAATTTTGGCAATGCGACTCTTTTGATAATCTTGGGAAAAGACGCAAAAATTACTGCAGCACACCTGCGAGTCTCCAAAGTTAGAGCCAACGTATACAATTGCGTTGTCAAGGTAAGATATTGTAGATGCAATGGATGTCTCACCCAAGAGCTCAATTTTCAGACCAGTTACTCTGCAGCAAATAAACAGATGATACGATGAGAAAAAACAAGAATCCATTTCAACAATATTTTGCAAAGCATAATTGGCTAATAAGCATCCAAGACTGTCCAAGTTAGAAGGATCGGTCACCTTTCTTTCTCATGGGTAATCACGAGTAAGTGAAGAAGACCTGCATGATCACTGAGTAAGTAACGAGAGCCATCTGCATCAACCCTTCCGTAGGCTCTTGTAATCGACTGCAAAAGCAGATTAAGAAAATCAATAAATGAAACAAGCGTGTAATATCCATTAGAGCTTAGGATGCAAATCAGGTGTTTGTAGTAACTTACAGGTCTGGTCGGGATTGCTTTAAATACGACGGCACTACAATAAACAATTGTTTCCTCTCCAATAATGATGACACCCCCAAGAGGCATGGGGACGGGAATTAACAAGCCAGCCCCATTATCAAGATTATTCTGTGACCACGGACCCTCCGAAAAGTCTTTTTCCTTGAGTGCAACCTCATATGTTTTAACATGTCTCGCATCTTTATTGTCCTACAGTTCAGAGAAACCACATCGGATTTAGTGTTTACTAGACTAGAACAACTTATGAGACAGAAAACGTAATGAACAGAATATAAGTGCAACATCAAAGACCTGGTAAAGAACAACAATTGTGGGCTTTGAACACCCGAAGAGGAATTTTATATCCAAAACTTGAAGCTCCTCAAGCCTGAAAGTGGAATGGAAACATGTTAATTCATAAAAACTAAGAACCGTTATATTAGGAGTGAACATTTGAAAAAAATAACATGAATATAGTAATAGATATCAATTCAAAAGCTATAAATGGTAATAATACTTTATCCTTGTGACTATGTCAAACTAACAAAGCTACTAATTCTGAGTCTCTACTTATCAGGGAGTGGTTCCTTTTTAGTTAAGAGTATTTTCTGCCAGTTCTACGCCAGCATTTCTTGAGTAATGGGCATTACAGGGAACTGGACAGATAGAGGAATGCTGCAAGGTTACGACCGGTATGGATGCTTTATGCTTCAGGTTCTAGGGAAAATTGGGCAAAATCCTTTTTTTTTATCATGTATGATGTATCCTTCTTCAGCTTCTTATTTCTTTTAAAATATTCTATTTCATTTAATAGTAACCAAACCTCAATGCTTGATGAAATAAGTCAACGAAGCAGGGGTGGTCAAGCTGACCAATGTAGTTTACATTTGCAGCCAGACCAAATAATGTGACCATTGGCCACATCACTGCTATATACGGAAAGAAAATAAGGGAGAAGGGAACAATACACAGATTTTGGACAACTGCTATAACACACGAGAAACTTTGAAATATGCAGTATATATGTCATGATCTGGAGAACCAATCAACTAAGGGGAAATCAAAACACAGTTACTTTGACTTTCAATCAAAGCGTTAAAGAGATGCCAGATGATTTTCTGGCTTCTCAGACATTTGTCGAGGAAAGTTTACCACATACAGTGTAACGGCAAACTGTCACAAGTCATTCCATGCATTCCAAGGTATAAATATAAACTGCTCTACTGCATATAGCAACCAGCTGTGTAGTGCAAAACCCATAACCTTTATTAAAGACACCAGTGTAATAAATGCTTAATATTTAGTGAATAAAAGATAGTACCTAATGTTGAATGCTTCCTTCAGCTGCCCTCTACTATCGAAGGGTATAACCTGAATTAACATACATAATTTAGAGTCATTGAAGAAGACTTGAAGAACTCTATGAAAAGAAAAACAACCAAATCAAGCCAAATAAAAAGGGCTGCTAAACTTATACGAAAAGATTTAAAGATTACACACCTTGAATAAGCCATCATAAAGATGCAGACCGATTAATCTACAATCAGGATCTATGATACCAATCTATACACAAAAATAAAGATGGGGATTAAAAGTGAATCATACCCGTGTTGTTTTTTAAAACCAACACGATGTCAAATACAGGTTACACAACAAGCGATAACAATCCAAACATAAGTAAAGTAAAAAACTATACGCAGCAAAAAAAAACAGAGTAACTTAATGACTCTTAAGAGGTTTACATAAGCTTGAAAATGCATGAAAGGTAAGTTCTGAAAAAGTTTCCAACTGCAAAAGAACATGATTATGGACGCTTAACATGAGAACTAAAGCAGACATAACTTGATAGGTTTGATATTTTGTTACTTTATGCACGAAGACACTTTGGACACTTGAACAGCACTACATTTGGCATAGGCACAATTTGGCATCAGAGGTAGTATTCAAATACAAAATCTCATTCAGCTAGGCGTCATTTCTCTCAACCCCTTCTTGCTAATTATCTATTTCCATGGTTATACATGTGTTAGTGGGATGTCAGTCTTCTGAGATACAGTATATAATAGCAGCAGCTATGTGACTTAACGTGATTCTGTGAGCTATCGACTACATTATATAACTAAATAAATTGAGGGAAACCAAAAATAACGAGCTATGTAAATCAATTCAAGATTCTCTTGTGAGATAAACAAACCTGCCCATTGTCGGTAGGACGACCAATGCGATCCGAGACATCACCTGCTGCTCTGTTCATGAAAAAGAAAACAGTTTCTTGAGCTTAAGTATGTGTAAGTGGTTACTTCCAAGTTCCAGTCTTCCAGATACTTTAGATGCTTGCAAAATAAAATTAAAAAAATTCATGCTCCTGTTTAAACATTAGACACGATTTTCTAGCGGCGGAAATGAATGGGACTTGCCATTTCAATTGCAAGCAAACAACAAAAGCAGTACTGTTACAACGAAACAAATCTCAACACATGGAATTTGCTAAACCCAGCCTAAATTCGGGGAGAACTGGGAAGTGAAATATAAGACTAGAATATGAATACGTTCTTTTTAGATCGTTACTGGAGATGATGAAGGTCTACTCCTAGAGAATATATATGATGCTTGTGATCCCTAGAGAAAGATAACATTATAGTGTATAACCGGTGCAAAACAGTGGCCTGAAATTCAACTTTTACATTATGGAATTCAACTGCTAAGTAATTCAGAAAAGTATAGTCACAAACTACATAAGCAGAAAGAAAAGAAATCTTGGATGCAAGAATTAATAGCAGTGCACTGTGCACACGAAGGTTACTGGTAAGCAAATGGCAGACTCTCATTGGTTCTTTGACAAATAGATCAAGAAGATCATGAATAATATAACTATATATGAAGACCAAAATCTGATTAAGTTTCGAATAACTTGCAACTTGCAAGGAGAATCAACATTAAACGCAATGGTGGATTGACCTAAAAACAGTGCTAACAAGGAAAGAGTGATTCAAGAATGAGAGAACTACAAGAATCTAGGCTGGATTTCAGATGAGGAAAAGGAGGCAGATGACAAATATGTATCTCGGAAACTTTAACACAGAGATCTACCACCAATACATTCACAATGAAGTTATTCAGCTGAAACGTTAACACAGCACTGAGATTGTTGAGGGTTCAAGTAATCAGATTTTCAAGACTCCGGGACAATGCAACGTTTAGCGCAACTAAAATGTAACCATTAAACAACATAACATGTCGGAATTCACCATCCAATACTTCGTGAATATTTGTTTTTATTGCATATTTAGGCATTGTTTTCATCTTTCAAAATAATAATGTAACACGTCAACTGCTTTAAATCGTAAATTTGCAAATATACACCTTACTTTTTGCGACAAAAGGGGCAAAAGGAAGGCAAAAAAACAGTGCTTGGTTTTAGAACTCTTTCAAACATATACCTGGTCACAAGTTCAGATGACTCTGCATCCCACTGTAAAACGCAAAACTTATATCTCTCGGTAGCAATAAATAAAAAATCTTGAGCTTCACCCTGATTAGATTCAAAGAAAGAAAAAAAAAACGAAAATATAAAACTGTCAGAACTCACAGAAACACAATTGTGTTGCTAATGAATAAAACACATATAAATAATCACATGACTCTGAAAAATTGAAAAGGAGAAACTCACATGAGGACGAAAAAGCTCGAGTGTTGCAATTCTTCCGTATATTGGCACATCCAGTACAGCCTGAGAAACAAAATGCTCTCTTAATCTTAAGTTTGAACCATAAAATGGTAATGGACATTAAATATCCATATATCACCCAAACAACAAAAAGAAGTAAAGGTTATGTACCAACAAACATAGCCAACAATAACGAAAATGAAACATGCATCTAATTAAGATAAAGAATTCGTAAAGCTTGTTCCCATTACCTAACAGAATAGACAGATGGTAAGTCTATTAAGACAAAATGCTCACTTTCATCACTCTTTACTTGGTAATATCCAATATCACATTTGCTTGCTTAGTTTCGGTAAACAATGTTATACTTAAAACTTCGAAAACCTAAATCTTCCCTTCAATTACTCAAAATTTTCAAGTTTTAAACAATAATACTTGATTATTTTAACTTAGACAGCATTCATTGACACAAAACCAAACCCTAGGGTGGAAAAACATAGGTTTAGGAGGAAAAAATTACATGAACAAAAAGATAGAAGATTTAATAAACCAGGAATATAAACTTATAAAACAATACCTGTAACCCTTGAGCGTTAATGACATGAATCTCAATACGAGTACATTTCCTGATTAAAAAAAAAATAAAAAATATCAGTAACCATTTAAAAAAAAAAAAAAAAAAAAAAAAACCCTAATCAACAAAATGAAAACGAACAAAAAAATGCCCTAAATGGTTGTAGAGAGTGAGAGAGAGGGGGAACATACGCAACGATGAGATTAAGTTCGTGAGGGGAAGTGAAATTTCCTACACATGAATGAGTAACATTGGTAGGTTTGTGAGCTGTTACTACGTAATTCCATAAACTCATCTCTGAATCTTCTTCTCCTTCTTCTGTGTGTCTAGAAACCCTTGATAGTACTTTGGCTGGTTTCAATCAAAGTTGTTCCCTTTTGTTGCCGCTGTTGCTACCACCACTAGAGCATTCCACAGACACGAGAAAAGGTTTATGGATGGTAGACTCTAATAACCGTCTAAGAACCTCCTTCAGCTCGTTTGGGCTTGGAGTTGGGCTTATACTCAACTCAAGTTTGAGAATTTGGCTCCGTCCGCATCCATCTAATTCATTGTGGATTCTAAGTTTGGCATCCTCCTCTAATCCGACCTCTAAGATTACGGATGTATTTTGTTCAGCAGTTTAGGCCATACACGTTGATATGTCAAAGTCATAAAATTGTCAATGTTAGATGACAAA
This sequence comes from Papaver atlanticum, assembly GCA_023531105.1. Classification (NCBI taxonomy): domain Eukaryota; kingdom Viridiplantae; phylum Streptophyta; class Magnoliopsida; order Ranunculales; family Papaveraceae; genus Papaver; species Papaver atlanticum. Next base: position 1,665,613 of record JAJJMB010017331.1, read on the forward strand.
ATACATCTTGTGATTGTACATATCTACTTCATCAAGTTTAAGTTTTAGAGAGAATATGTGCAAGATTCATTGTTATCCAATTACCCACTTAGGCTAAGTCTTATGGGCTAGATTGAGCTTCTAGATTAGCAGAAATGTGTTGCAATTCAAAAATAAAAAGTGTTGTCTATTTGTTAACACTAGTTCTCTCCTAGCAGTTGCTAGTAGGTGAACTAGCAGCTAGATAGTTATGCTAAATCATTCAGCGCTGGGAAAACCACCTTTTCGCGGAATGGTTCAGCGTTGGGCGATTTGTATTTTGATCTGACGGCTGAGATTTAAAGCGCTGAACCATTCAGCGCTGGGCGGTGGTCCCAGCTGACATGGGATGCTAATCTAGTATCTAGATGCGCTGAACCATTCCCCGTGGCCGCGCTGAATGGAACAGCGCAACCATCTCAGCCGTCGAATAAAATAAAAAAAAATCTGCGCTGAACCAAACAGCGAAAAGTTGATTTTCTTTGCGCAGAACCATTCAGCGAAACCATCTCGCTATTAGTTGGATGCGAGATACATCTGAAAAGAGAAGTAGTGTTAAACAATTGGCAATGCTTTTTGTCTAATCTAGCAGTCAAATTTAACCCATAGGAACGAAAGATTCAAAATGAAGAGCCAAAGAAAAAGTTAATCACTAAAATATTCTCCAAGAGGTATTTAGATTTTAAAGTGAATTGTTTAGACTTACTTTGTTTAAGTCATACAGAGGAATGTGGGGTTTTATGTGAGTCACTTGTGACCCAAGTCCGATAAATTATGGTGTCATGTAAATGCAGATAACCAACATTGATTCCATCATCATGTTGTTTCACAAGAGCTACCATTCTTCAAAGATAAAATGAACCATCAATGCAGATTAAACTAAATATAAATATTGACGTTATATGATTTAAAAAGCAAGTACATTTAAATTATAACAATAAATGGAGGGTTTCCTCTTGAGTCTACTTAGGGTCATGAAAGCTTGGAAGGAAAAGGATATATGCTTAACAAAAATGTAAATTTCAGTACTAGTCGACCAAAACCAGTTGGTGCTTAGTTATTACCTGACCCAACAACTGGCCCAGTAAAGAAGTAAAATTTTGTTAAACTATATGTCAGATCACTGCCCGGTTGAACCCACCAGCGTTGGTATGTTAAGCATGTTGTCGATGTCAAAAGATCAAAACTCAGTCACATTCTAGGATTGGATCCAGATAGTTGTGGCTCGGTTAGACTAGAAAGTCTAGGAATGTTGAGACATACAATTATTACTCCGAATACCTGAAGAATGTGAAGAAATAACGAACTACAACGACGACATCATCCTTCATCTTGAGGTTAGTAATATTGACTTGAACTGTTTCATTCTTAACGTATCTTTCTAGTCGTGCTATATTGAAAACATAACTGTGAAGCTGTATATATTGTACATATTGTATAATACTTTAGTGATGTGCCATGATCATAATAGTATGATCATAATATTAGAATTAGACTACGAAGTATAACGCTTATCTTTTGAACTTCGTAGATATGACATCGACGTAATCTTGTATATATTGTTATGATTATGTATATCGGTTATGATGGGTTTTCTTCCTAGGAAACAATGTTTTACATTTGTTTAAAGGAAGTAAAAGGAAGTACATTCATGAACTGGTTTCGTGAATTGAAAAGCAAATCAATGGGCTTATTAGTCCGGTTATTCATTGTTTATCTTTGGATGACCAATATGTGTGAAATGGTAGAACCAATCTAAACTCAGGTTATGTATCTTGGTATGACTAATCATAATGCCTGACTTATGATTTTATTATAACCGGTCTTGGTAATTGGTGTAACCGATCCTAAGTAATCACCATGTGATGGTATTATCGATCCTTGTAATTGGTGTGGTCGATCCTAGTAATTGGTGTGACCGATCATAAGTGTTATGTGACTGATCCTTGTAATTGGTGTAACCGGTCCTGGTAACTGGTCTGACCGATCACAAGTAGATACCATGTGAGATGGAACCGATACTTGTAACTGGTGTAACCGATCCTAGTGACTAGTGTGACCGATCACAAGTATTTCCATATTTAGGTAACCGATCCTAGTGATTGGTAGAACCGATTGAACCCATGTGTGTGACTTGGAAGGACCGGTCACAACTAACCATTGTGACTTGGTATGATCAATCACATAGTAGTCTTGGAATAGAGGCACACCAATTCCAAACTTGTTTGGAAGTGTGGTATAACCGATTCCAAGAAAGCAAATCCACGTAAATATGAAATAAGGATTTGCAGCGAAAAGATGTCAACATACTTTGAACACGAGTAGTAACTCTCATCATTTATTGTTCAATGATATTCCTTAGTTCTCAAGGGTGATCATGTGCCGAAATAAATTAAGAATCTTTAATTAAGGTTTTTGATTTTATATGCTTTAATTACCAGCAATTTATGCATAGCTCTAGAGAATAAAAATTAATAATGTGCATTTACTAATTGGAGATTTTCTATTGAGAGATTTCGGAAATATTGGACAAGCATTTATTGGAATTAGGAAAACCGAATTTGGCATTCATTGCATATCTTGAGAATATGATAGGTTTTGGAAATTCATTGGTGTCCAAACATCCTTGGTCTATAAATACCTAAGTTTGCATTTTCTAGCAAAATATCCTAAGAGCCAGGAAAACTTCATTATTTGTTGTTTCTGGTGGAGCCGTCTAACCATAGAGGAAAGTATCCTAATTCGGTGAAATCTTTTACGACCTCTCGTTTAAAGACTTATGTGGGATCAAGAAGCTGTATGAGTATCGTTGATGGGAAACTAGATAATTGTAGTGTAATTAGTTTTTGATTTGAGTTGATTGACTAACAGTTGTTGAAACTTTGATTGCACCTAGTTTGTTTATGCTTGAGAATCTTCTCTTCTGACAAAAGATTCACGCAAACTAGATTAGAGTATCGACGGGATCTTTAGAACTGTTTTTATATCTAAAGACATCTTGTGATAATCCATTGTAAACAGACTCCATTCTGTGTGTGATTGATCACAAGAGATTCAAGTGGTGTTGTGCAGGTTATTGAAGATAAAAGAAGATTTGAAGACGAAGAAGATTTCTTATTAGTTTTCGTATCTTTTGAATTGTGTGCACAAACCTTGATTGGCTGAGATCCAACTAGAATCGATTTATTCGATTGATTAGTTGCGTGAGATCGGCATTCTCTATATTTCTCTTTGAGATTTATATTGATTAAGTGCGAATCTATACTTGACTATTTCGGTAGTTAAAGTTAGATTGATCTAACCGGACAAAGGAGTTTATTAGATTAAACGGAAGAGCCTTGATAGGTGTCTAAAACACCTAATTCTAGTATCGGTTTCAAACACTTTTATTAGTTATCTTTCTCGTAAATTTGTATATTACGCTTGATTTTTGTATTTTTTAGGTACAATGGCTTGAAATTATAAAGAGGAAGCGAAAAGGCGTCGAAACGGAAGTAGGCACGCTTAAAGCTCATGACAATGGATTGGCTAATCGCCCTCGACGTCAGTGGTGGTACTGGAGGTGAAGAGAATTGTTAATTCTCTAAATATCTGCTGTCGGAGAAATACAAATACTGCATTCACAAGAAAAGCTGGATTTGAGTTATATTTTGGGCTTACATGGCCTCTGTTGTTTGTACTCTTGCTGGAGGGAGTTGATGGACCTTAAACTGATAGTGAACTTCACCAACTAGGTATAACATGTGCGACTGGGAAGGACTGGAATTTAGGTCTCTTTGTCGAACCTACTAATTAACGAGCAGAGAGAGTTACTGCTGCCGTAGTCTCCAGTGATTGTGACCAAGTTCAAGAAGAAAGTCTGCCGTTGATCAAGCCATGAGTCTTGTGGTTGTTCATCAAGGGATAAGAGTTCGTTTCAAGGTGGAGACAGAGATGGAACTAGTAGTGTCAGTTTGGTGGAGATTCGAGAAACTAAGGGAAGAAAAGCGGATCTGGAACTGATTGAGTAATGGGTTTTGATGGCTGAATTTGACGAATAAAGAGCTCGAGATGGATAAATAAGTTGGGTTAGTGCCATTGAAGAAGTTCGGGTTGCTTGAATTCAAAAGAGCCAGAGAGAACAAGGTTCTTCTCTCTTCATACAATTAAGAGGTGTTGTTTCTGTGGTTGTTCGTGGCAGTAAATGGCAATGACTGAGACAAGTTCAAGTCCTGGAAGAAATGGAGTTATGGGTTGTGTTTGAATGTTTGCAGGGAACTCGATTTTGGGAAGAAACGGAGCCAAGAGGAGAGAACAAAGGCCAGCAGTTGAACTACACACAATAAGTTTTGACAGAAAGCCTAAGCCGATACCAACTTATTTCTAACCTTTTTTCCATGGACTTTGTGTGATCATCTGCCAAGGGTTAGGAGAAGATTTCAAGATCAACAATGGGATGCAGCTGGTGGTATTTGGTTTGATAGATGATGGTTGTTCTTGAGTAAGAAATGGAACTGAAATGGAGTCGTTGTTGTTTAGCCATGGTTCTCGACAGAGTTGGAGTATGTGTAGGTGCTGAGACAAGGAAGGAACTGCCTTGATGCTGATGGTCACAGTAGTTGTCTCTGATGGTTGAGTTCGACTTGAGGTAAAAAACAGTGGAATGAATATGTTGCTGTTGTAGGTATTATAGATCAAGTGAAGGCTGAGAATGGAGTTTGAATTTACAAATAAGTAGAAATAGAAGTTAACAGGGGTAAGTGAAAAGAGGTGGGCTGGTTTGCTGTGGGTATGGAGCTGTATTGGGTTTGATTGAGCTGAAGGTTCGCAGATGTTGTTTGCCGTTCATTGTGGCTTCTTATCGAATCGTGATTTAGGGGGAAGGAATTACGTGGGGAAAAAACGGTTTCATGATGAGGTGATGAGATAGAAGCATCGAATCATACTCCAAAAGGTGATTTCATCTAAATCGAGACGCCTGCTACAACGTTACATGAATGACGCGTGTGAGGAGTGGTCTAATCGACTCAGACGGTCAAGTCTAAAAAGAAGGAATGCATTTAATGAAGGATCAGAAGAGACGTGGACGAATCCACATCGTATCAGAAGGCTCGGACGATCTATACTATGACTCGAGGATGGTGCAATACGAGATCCCCCTAGAAGGAGCAGCACAATGACGTATGAAGCGAGATAACTCATAAGGAGAACCGAACAGGGCATCACGAGGGATAGTATAGAGCTCGTCCGAAGTAATGACAAGATGTAAGATAGCTCCACCAACTCGGTGAGATCAAGTCATACGTTCACGAGTTTACTTTGCCTATAAATACCAGTCCATGTAGAAGGAAATGGACATGTAATCTTAGATGGTCTTTCTACAGAGAATTCCTGAGAGAGATCTAGAGAAAGATAGAGTGAGAAATCTAAGTGATATTTGTAACTCTTTCAAGGCTAATACCTTAATCAATAAAGAATACATCTTCTTTCCCGTGGACGTAGGTCTTCATAGCCGAACCACGTCATATGCTTGTTTCAATCTTTACTTTTCATGTTCTTTATATCTTGTTTATCTTTGAATCTTGAATGTTAGTAGTTTTATAGATCTACTTGGATGTAGCCATCAGAAAAGATGCAACTACAATAAACATGTGTTACTGGAAACATAAGTTCAACAACTGCTCCTAAAAAGGAAAAAAAATATAAAACAATTAATCCATTTCACTAAAAATACTAATACAGAAAGAGAAAGTAAAAAATGTAAAGTACTTACCCGTCTGGCGGTAATATGATCAAAATTATAGGGATAAGAAGTAGGCTTCGGCACGCCCAAATCTGTAAGATCCCCATTAATGTACACAGGGAAACGCCAGTCAACTACTGGTAGGTTACTCACTGACTTGTCGTCATGATCACCGTCATAGGACTGAGACATCATGTCCGAGGTGGACGTGAGGGTCTGCATAGACGTAAACTGTTAGCTACACCAATCACATCATGGTTCTATATGTGTGTTACTCCTTCAGGAATTAATCTTCCCATACTCTTCTCCTTCCACCAGGCATCGTACCTTGCTTCATCAGCAAGCAAGTAACCAGTAATGATGTACGGGTTCAACTACGATCGGCTGGACTAAATCTAACTCGGGGGGATCACATGGGATAACTATTTCACCCGTAATCTGCCGCACACATCTCTCACCGAGGTACACATTCACCCTCTCACCCTTGCAGCTATAGAATACAACTCTGGTATTTGATAAGTTTTTTGCCGTTATTACCTCTTCAAAATCGTTGTACTGATCATCTCTCCAAGGTTGCCATACAACAGCTTCTTTAGTTCTCATGTCTATCTGGTATCGAGTTGTACCAATTGAATGTTTGTAGTTATCAACTTGATTTCGACCAGTTCGATTTTCCTTCCTAAATAATAAAATTGCGGGATAGAGGCACTGATTGCTGATGATAGTTTCGTCTATTCTCAAAAGTGGTTGGCAATTGCGGAAATAAAAGTAGTACCAATACTCTTATAATATTCCATATCCCACTCATTTCATTACGCCCGCTAGAGGTCCATCTGTCAAGGCAATCATACAAATTTCCTAATGCGGCACTACCCCAATCATATTGGCCCAAGTTATGCATATTATCCAACAATACTAACCATCCCTTATGTACTCTTGTCGTGGTGTTTCCTAACAAAAATCTACCAATACACCACAATAAAAAAATTTTGGTCAATTCTTCCCATACACCCTGGTTGTGTTGGTTTTCCCTACTATTAATGTAGTGTGCAAGAAAACTCAATGAAATATATGGAGCATGCAGTAGATTCCCATGCACCGACTATCTCACGTGGATGACCATCTATAGCCGCTTGCTCTGATTCGGCTGCTCTTGCATCCCGGTTTTCCTTCACACCAGAAAGATACGTGTTATCATATCCTAAATAATCTCTCTTCTTCAAATCAACACGTATTTTCGGTATCGGTTGTCCACCACCTATTGGAATACCAGTTAGCCTTTCAAAATCTAAAGGTGTTATTCCTAACTCGAACTCCGAGAAATGAAATGACCTAGTTTTCTTCCACCATCTCTCCATAAGTGCTTCGGTTAATTTACAGTCGCACAAGATAATTCAAATTCAAACACCAAAGAAAAACCACAGTTTTGTAACACATCGAAGGCTTGAGGATTATTTTTCACCACTATGTCATAATATTTCTTCATTTGGGACCAACTTGTTTTAAATTGCAACCTCCTATTAACTGATAATTTGTCATTACTTTTATGATTTACATCACCCTTCCTAGACAAAATCTCACTTGACGCCATTGCCATTGACTACAATGAAAACAAGCACAACATATATTACTCCCATCCTCCATTTATGATTATAAAGTTTTCATCTAAATTGAAAATTTTAAAAATTACCCAAACACTATAAATTAGTAGCAATTCATTCATCTAAATCTAAATAAAAAAACCAATTTTATATGTCTCTCCATTGAACCCTAAAACCCTAACATACCAACAACAATATAAAATCAAATGAAATTAATACTAGCAAAACACACATCAATTAACCATCAACATGTTACCCAAGACAAAATCAATAAAAATCAATCAACAAAAATACTACAATCAAAAAAACGAATTTGGTTCAATTTCATACCTCACTTTTAATTGGTGTTTAAAATCAAATTAATTGAAAGCATATGACTACCATCCCATCAATATCAAACCCCTTCAACGGATTCATGTAATATTTTAGAAATCACTCTCATTGAATCACACCTCTAATGGAAAAGAAAAACCTAGGAGGAAGAAGAGAAACAACGAAAAAAGAACTGAAGTCGAATTGAGGAGGAGAAATCGAAGTTGGGTTTCTCTGTATTATTTGGGCGAGGAAGCTCTCATCGCTTTAACGCTGGTTAACCAGTCAAGCGGTGATTCCTTACTCGCTTTCACCTTTTCTGACAGGCGAGGTTTCTTTCCTCGCCCAGGCGAGTATGCTTTCATCGCCCATATCTAAATTACCTCCTCCACCGCTAGACTCAGTCCTCACTCCAACGTGACGTGTCACCACTGTACAACCCATACCTTACCTCCTCAACTACACTCAGCCTAAGCATGATCCGGGAACAACAAAATCTGATGCGTAGACTCGCACTATAGTCTTTGTATTATATTTTTAGCGGTGGCAGTGTTTATTTATTTATTGGAAGGCTTTGTTTATATGTTTTTCAGTTTGGATATTGTTTCAATAATTTATTTTAATGGTACTGAATTTAAAAATTATTTAATGGTTAATTATTTTTTGTTCAACTAATATTATTTATTTATTGTGTAATAAATCTCTTTGGAATGATTGGTGATGATATAAAAGAATATTTGGTGACTATATGCTAGTCGCGAAAGAATATTTGGTGATTATATGCTAGTCGCGAAAGAATATTTGGTGACGAATTTGGCATGTAGAGAAAATAAATAGTGACAAATAATTTTGTCAGGAAATAATTGTGGTGAGGGCAATGTTGTGTCTCTAATAATTTTTGAGACGAATGACTTTGTCGGAAAAATTGTTTTGGAGACAACTATATTTGCAGGTAAAGTTATTCTTGAGACGATGATATTCCTTATTCAAATGACCATACAGAGACAATCCTAATTGGTCACTATATCTATTTTTAGAGACAACTTAATTTTGTTATTTTGAGACGAAAGTTAGTTCGTTGCTAAACTATTATTTCTTTTGAGATGAACGATTTTGCCGCTAAAACTATTTATGGGACGAAATTGGTTCTTCACTATAAGTATATTTTGAGACGAATAAATATCGTGGCTAAAACTATTTTGTGTGACGAATTTGTTTCTTCACTATAAGTAGATTTTGAGACGAACAAATTTCGCGGCTAAAACTATTTTATGTGACGAATTTGTTTCCTTACTAAAAATGTAATCCGAGGAAAATAAATTTTGTTGCTAAAACTATTTGAAGTGATAAAATATTTTCCTCACCAAAAAATATCTAGAGTGGCAAAAGGCTTCATCACAAAATTAGCGAACAGTGTAATTTTATTTGCTCATGAAAGGTAGTTTTGGTAGCAAACAGACTTATGTCGCTAATTAGAAAATTCGGCGACGATTTCTTAAGGTTGTCAAAGAATACTTTTTACGACTCACTATAGGTGACAATTTTTTTTATGCCACTGAATTCTTTTCGTAAGGAAAAAAATGATTTTCGTGACACAATATTTTGCCACTAAAAGCGACTTTTCTTGTAGTGATGATCTAATTCTTCTGAATTAAAGTTTTGGTGAAATGGAATATTTGGGTTGGTAACTTCATTGTTTAGAAGGTTTGCAACTTTCCGTAGAATGGAGTTAGGGTCTATGGGTTGTGATGAAGATGATTGATTTTTGAAGACATTGTTGACAGAGAATGAAAATGAAGAAAAGGAATAGTCACAATGGATTTTGGAATATAATAAACCATTGAAACAAATATTCAGTTATAGTAACCATCACATGTTTGATGAAGAACTACTTTAACCGAAATTCGAAGGAAAAGTTAATGGAAAATAGAGCAAGGATCCGGAATGAATGATTACATATTTGATCAGATGTGAATCAGATATGTGCAGAAGGAAAAGTTAATGGAAATTAGAGCAAGGATCCAGAATGAATGATTACATATCTGATCAGATGTGAATCAGATATGTGATAACATGGGATTGGAATAACTAGGATTTGTTTTACTGGAAAGAAGAAAAGATGAAAACAAACAAACAAACAACAAAAAACTATTACAAAAATAATTAAGAAATGATTAAAATCCAATTTGATACTTAATTTTAAAAACATACATAACAAAACCTAATGATTGGAAGTGTCAATGATTTGAATCCTGGGGATGTTTTGATGAAAACAATGAAGATTTTATATAAAATATAAATACTGAATTCACAAATGATGAGTATTGCCTCTTAGTTTCACGTAATTTTCCGCTTGATTCTTAACGCAAGTATATTATTTCTGAAGAAAGATATACCAGTGGATTCCCTTGATTAAATTTTCTTCGAAAGCACTTCATATGCTTTTACTATTTAAAGTTGGCAATCTAATTTATACTAATATCGTGTTTCTTTTTAGTGTCTCTAATATCATATATTGATACAACTATATAGAGAGACTGATTTTTCATTTAACTATAGGGAGTTGGAGCCGAACATAGTATTTGAGTGGGCCGCTTGATTCTTAACGCAAGTATATGATTTCTGAAGAAATTATATTAATGCATTTCCTTGATTACATCTTATTCAACGGGTGGCACTTCATATGCTTTGCACTATTTAGAGTTTGCAGATATATCTAATTTATATTAATATTGTGTTACTTTTTTGTGTCTCTAATATCATATTCTGATACAACAACATAGTGAGTATGATTTTTCATTGAACTAGGGAGTTTGAGCTTGGGATAGTTTTGAGTTGACCACTTGATTCTTAATGCAGGTATATGATTTCTGAAGAAAGATATATCCGTGCATTGTCTTGATTACATCTTCTTTGACGGGAAGAACTTCATGTCGTGTTTCCTTTTAGTGTCTCTAATATCATATATTGATACAACTATATATCGGGAGTGTGATTTTTCATTTATATACAGGGAGTTGGAGCCCGGAATAGTATTTTAGTTGGCCGCTTGATTTTTAATGCATATATATGATTTCTGAAAAAAGATATATCAGTGCATTTCCTTGATTGCATCTTCTTCGTCGGGAAGCACTTCATATGCTTTGCACTATTTAGAGTTCGCAATCTATTTTATATTAATATTGTATTTATTTTTAGTAACTCTAATATCATTTGTTAATACAACCATAGAGTGAGTATGATTTTTCATTGAACTACATGGAGTTGGAACTTGGAATAGATTTTGAATTGACCGCTTAGTTCTTAACGCAAGTATATGATTACTGAAAAAATATATATCATTAGATTTCCTTGATTACATCTTCTTCGATGGGAAGTAATTCATACGATTTGCATTATTTAGAGTTACCAATCTATTCTATATCAATATCGAGTTTCTTTTTAGTGTCTCCAATCGTCTATTTACATAACTATATAGTGAATGAGATTTTTTATTTAACTACAAAGGATTGGAGGCTGAAATAGTAATTGAGTTGGCAACTTAATTCTTAAAGAAAGCATATAATTTATGAAGAAATATATATATCAATGCAGTTCTTTGATTACATCTTCTTTGACGGGAAACACTTCATATGCTTTGCACTATTTAAAGTTCGCAATCTATTGTATATTAATATCATTTTTTAGTGTCTCTAATAACAAATATTGATACACCTATAATAGTGTGATTTTTCATTTTAGTATTGGGAATCGGAGCCCTTGAGTTGGCCGCTTATTTCGTAATGCAATTATATGATATGGTACATAATGTCGGTAGGGAATGTATAACGGGTGACGTACAAACTATATTTGGCCGAACCGGAAGTCATTATTGGGGTTTTGAGGTAGAATACTGTTATGACTTTGTTTGTTTACTTTTAAGTTGCGAAATTGATTCAGCAAGAAATGTATATACTAATATCTTGCAAGACTAAGGGTAGTTACAGTGGTACTTTGAGTAGCAGATTTCAAATCTGGCATTAATAATAGTAGTGATGTTGGCAATGTCATGAATTACTTACCGATTTCAAATGTTGATATAGTTTTTCAAATGTATTTTCTTTAAGAGGATTTCTTAATCTCCAAAACGTTAAACAATGTATGTAATTGGTGAATTTGGTTCCAACTTTTAATATACTAAACAATAATTGGATGTTTCATTGCACCGTAGTTGTTAATTGGGACCCCTTTTGGGACGGATGCAGGAAGATGCCCCGCCTCACCAAATGGGAGTCAATTCTAACCGTACCTGGTACGTAGCACGGGTTAAATACTAGTCCCTATAACAGGCTTCAAGAAAAAGGGAAGGAGATAGAGAGTACAGATGAACGGTTATTAATAAATCATTCAATCAAATCCAACGACCAGTAAAGAAAACCTAGCATGTTATAGTAATTAAGGAGTGAAACTTCGTTATAAACTCCATCGCCGTCTAAGGTAGGGGTTTCTCATCTACATTTCTTCTGTTCTGTGTTATGGTATGTTTTATTCTGTTCCGTGTTATGGTATGTTTTATTTTTTAATGAAAGTATGTGTGTTTATTCTTATGATACTTTTTGCTGCCGTTTCTTTGGGTTTCTCACTTCCATCTGTTTTGTTGATCGTTGATTTGTGGTAATTATGTATGTTTAACATCATGATTTTTTGTTTTTATCGTTTTGTATGATTCAGTATGAAGATCATGTTTAGTAATTCTCTGATTGGAGATAAGTTAGTCTTTTATTTGATCTTTTTTTTAAAAAAATTGCTTGAATCGTATTTCCTTTTAGTTACTAGTTTCTAGTAATTC
>JAJJMB010017331.1:1678103-1763833 GCA_023531105.1 Papaver atlanticum
AATTGCTTGAATCGTATTTCCTTTTAGTTACTAGTTTCTAGTAATTCTCTCATTGGGAATAAGTTACAACATGTTTGTTTTTTCCTCTATGTAGAGGCTAACCTCTACCAACCTCTATGTAGTGGTGGACCCCATTAAATTTGGTGTTTGTTTTTTCCACTACCTCCATAACGATAGAGGCAAATCACTACCAAATTAGAGGATTTCAAATAGCAGTAGCAAGGTGCTATTTTCATCCCCAACCTATATCTAATGCTGAAATGTCAATTTTACCCTTGAACTAATTTTAGATTTCCAATTTTTATCCCATAATACAAAACCAATTTTCTCTTTCGTTAATTCTCCCGTTCTCTGTAGCTGCTTCCCTAAAAATATTTCGATCGTTTCTCCAGTGGAAGATCAAGAAGGTTTCATCTATCTCTTGGGGTTGGGGAGGTAACATGTCATTTCTTTTATTTTCTCTGTCCAATAATTTATCTCCGTAATCTCTATTTTCTGAAATCGTTAGCATTAGGGTTTTTTAATTTGGGTATTGTTTGATTTCATTAGAGTCTGCATTGGATGTTACTGATGGTTTGGATGTTGGTATAATTATGGAGTTGGGTTTGATTTCATCATCTAGCAATGAATTTTGATTCAAAATTTTCGTCATCTAGTAATGATATTGAACATCAAATTTTTAGGATTGAAAACTATTTGACAAAATACCCAAGAGATTTTTCTCTGTTTTTGAATAAAAAAGAGATGTCATCAAAAACAAGATGAAAGTATCTTTTTTTTGCTTGCTCTTGATCAATTGCTTCCAAAATTTGCAGATTGATCCCATGTTCAATACCTATTTGAAGTATGTAGAGGAATTTATGGTATGCAGCGTCTATTAACATGCAATGCCACTAAATCATGATATGCAGCGTCCCCCCAATGCACATATAACCTCTGAATATCAATGTTTTTGCGGCGACAAATCAGTAACATGGTCGATATTTGGAAAGAGTTGGAATGACTTGGTGGCATAGGGTGTCATGCTGGTGGTGAGTAGTGAATTAGATGATATTGGACTGGTGGTGATGGATGCCAGCATATGGTGATGTCAAGGTTGCGGTGAACTAGTGACAGTGGAAGCTGCTGATGATGGCGAATCGTTGATGGGTTCTGTTGTAGAGGAATTTCTAGTGATGTTCGAGCCATATTACAACATTACCGCCTATATTCGAATTTCAAATATGAATTATATGCATTTTGGAATTTTTGTATGTATCTGAATCTCAGATCCGAAGTATGTATATTTCAAATGTTTTGTATTTCATCTTAATTAAAGGAATTGATCTCTATGGAATTTGTGAAAATTTTAAGGGTGCAATGGGAAATAGAAGATATTGAATACATTTAAGATAGTGGTAAAACAAACATAAATTTAAGAAACACTATGCAGTGGTTTTTATATAGAGATAGAGGTTTACGTCTGTGTAGAACCCTCTACCAATATAGAGGAAAAAACAAACATGTTGTTAGTCTTTTATTTGATTAATTGCTTGGATCGTATTTCCTTTTAGTTGCTAGGGTATGATCTGTGATTTTGATCTTTTATGGATTTGAATGTTAACTCCACTCAAAATCATGAATGTTCATGAAGTACATGAAAATATGCTTCACAGGATTTTCTTCAGGAAAAGAAAGAAGCAATTCTTTGATTGTGAATTATTGATTATTTTATTTGAATATAAGAATATCCCTAATAGGTTATTACCTAACAAAAGGGATAATGAGACTATGAGCAACCATTATTTATTTGTAAACTGTCCAGTGAAACAACTGAACTTTTTCTCTTCTAAAATTTGTGCAAGTATGGAACTAGATTTCTTTGGCTTGTAAACTGTCTGTGTTTGGATTTTGGTTTGTCCTGAATTACATGACTCAAGTTTCACTGATTTGTTCTTTTGACAGAAATGGCAGAAGGTCAGTGGAGTGGTACTGTCCCCAAAGATCGTTTAGATGTTTTACATCAACTACGTCATATTTTCCTCGACTTTGGTGGAGTTCGGAAATTTGGAATTAATAATGGAAATTCTGTGAATCGTTTCCTATTCACATGCTGGGACCGTAACATGACCGTTGAGATATTTTCGGATGCATTTTTTCATGATTTCAAGTCTGATATCTTCATAGTGGAGTATGAACTTGCTGAACACCTATCACTGTTGAAAGCATTTGATGAACTGCTGAAGCCACCCACTGCAGATATCCGTTTCTTGTTGAATGAGGGGAGTGATGTGCTCTCTCTACTCAAGGATGTAAGCATATTTAATCTCTTTAAAGATGTATTAGTATTTAAAAGTTAATTTGTTATTTTGTTTTGTTTCTCATTGTATTTGTATGTTTTTTTTGTGTGCAGGTAGAAGGTTTTCCAGCCGTTCATAAGGATATTAAACTTAAGTTCCGCGAATTGAAGCCCAGACCCTCTATGGTAGTTTCTTCAAGTAACGTATATGTGGAACCAAAAAGCTCCACCCTGTTGTATGACTTTCTTAAACAAGCCAAACGACATGAGATTGCTGAAATAGCTTTTGGGGGAAAACATTGTCACGTTTCTCTGGGAAGCTTACATCTGAAAGCAGAGGGACCTTCATTTCGTGCTGTAGCTAATATTTCACTGAATGCTGTAAGGAGAAACAGGCTTGTTCCACCGCAACCAGTTTGGAGTCTTGATATTTCACTTTTGAGGAGATTATACAAGGTGTTTCTCCCTACATTAAAGCCATTGATATATTTTGGTAAGACCAGTATTTATTTTGATTTATATTTAAGCTTTATATTTTTATTTATCTCTGATATATTCTTGTGTTTTTTTATATATAGGTGATAGCCGAGTTGTTACTTGGCTGAAGAGCAATGATATTGTTGTTGTTAGAGCGATGTATTTGACTAAGGGTTTGCTTTATGAAGGACATCCATAGAATGAGTTTGGAACCTGCGGAGTGGAGTTAGGGAGGGAAGTATTTGGTGAAGGTACTTCACTTTTTGGGTGTTTGGCATCAAATTGGAAATGTAATCATACCCCCTCAGACTTTTGAATTCCTCCCTTTGTTTTCCACCCGTATGTGTTTTTCTCTGTTATCCGTATACTGCATATGGAGTGTTTTTCTCGTTTTTATATATATATACTGCATATGGAGTTATACCTATAGATTCTTAACTAGTGGAATCGCGCTTGCACCTGCTGTTTGAATTGTCGACTGGTTATCCATGATTAAACATCTCTTTGACGTGGGACCAGTTGGAAGAAAACAATCAAAGAAAATTTTGGATGGGGCATGGGGGACGAAAACTGTCATTTGTCATTAAGTTTTCTATTAACTAATTAGGGCTATAAGAAAAGGAATACGAAATCTTCATTTGGAAGGTGATTGTTCAAATGTGATATCAGCAGGCAGATTGGAGTCGATAAAATGGACTTCCAGAAACATCGTAATTGATAGTTTTAATAGTTGGATGATAGTCTAAATACCTTATCTAGTTTTGATAGTTGGATGATAGTCTAAATATCTTATCTAGTTTTGATAGTTGGATTTGGAGGGAAGCAAACCATGTTGCAGACTTTCTGGCCAAATATGGCAATGAACAAGAATGATCCAAAGAAATCCCCCTGAATACAGTTATGTCAATGAACAAGAATGGTCCAAAGAAATCCCCCTCTGAATACAGTTATGTATTCGGGAGGATGGAGGATACTTTCTATGTAATTCAGCTTACGATAAATAAAATTTCTTATTCAAAAATAAAAAATAAAAAAATAATTAGGGAAATTTCTATAGCAATCAACAAGACAAATTATTTGTTGAGCCAGTTGGATGGGATGGGCAAACGTGAGATTGCACTGGGCAGATCAGTGGGCGGGGACGGGATGATTATAAACCGCCAGCGGCCAAACAAGATCCGGTGGCGGACATGGGTAAACCGCTGGCGACTTTAGTAACGGTCACCGGAACGGCTAATTTCTACCCTACAAATACCAATTGAGTTTGATCTCATAAATTCACAACAACCTTTTATCTGATCAATCTTTTCTTAATTTCAATCCCTTTCGATTTTCAACCATGAATCCCAATTTTGGTTACACTGATGAATATAAGGAGATGGATGAAATCTTGAATGACGAAGAAGAAGAAATGTATATTTTCCCAAAATGTAACATGTCGAGAAATAC
This sequence comes from Papaver atlanticum, assembly GCA_023531105.1. Taxonomy (NCBI): domain Eukaryota; kingdom Viridiplantae; phylum Streptophyta; class Magnoliopsida; order Ranunculales; family Papaveraceae; genus Papaver; species Papaver atlanticum. The sequence goes on from JAJJMB010017331.1 coordinate 1,682,308, forward strand.
GTAATCGTCGACTCTCTAGATCATAACAACGGTAACCTTTTTGTTCAATACCATAACCTAGAAACACACAGATAGCATTCTTTTTGCTGAGTTTGTTTCGTTCTCGTTCTGTGAAGAGAACAAAACATGTTGAACCAAAAACACGAAGCTCAGAGTAATTTGGTTTCTTGTTATAAAGACGCTCATATGGAGATATTCCTTCCGTGACTATAGATGGAATACGGTTTATTGTATAAACTGCAGTTAGAACTGACTCACCCCAAAAATTGGAAGGAACAGATGCTGAGAGGAGTTGTGTTCTAGCTGTCTCTATGATATGACGATGTTTTCTTTCTGCTATACCGTTTTTTTCTAGAGTTTCAGTACAAGATAACTGAAGAAGAGTACCTTCTGTTTTAAGGAAATCTTTGAAAGAAGTTGATATGTATTCTCCTTCTTGATCAGCACGAAAGGTTTTGATGGATTTTCCAAATTGAGTTTTGACCATTCTAGAGAAATCTGTGTATATTTTCAAAAATTCTGACCTAGAACTGAAAAGATATATGCATGTGAAACAAGAAAAATCATCAATGAAGATAACATAATATAAAGCTCCTCCCTTAGAGGCAATAGGAGACTTTCCCCACACATCTGAATGAACAAGATCAAGGGGTTCGACAGAATGAGTAATACTGTTATTGAAAGAAAGAGCAGGTTGTTTTCCCAACTTACAAGAAATGCAATGAGGTTCTTTATCAACCTGAGTTGTTCCTAATAGTCCTTTATTGATCATATAAGTAAGACGAGAGAAAGAGACATGAACGAACTTAGAGTGCCAAGACATAAAAGGAGACACAGTTGGTAGGGAGTTTGCAGTTGCAGTAAGTTCATTCTTTGACTGTTGGGGAACAATGAGTGTCTCGAGAAGATATAATCTCCTAACTCTACGACCTATCCCAACAAGCTTCTCTGTCCTGGGATCCTGTATCACACAACCAAAAGAGAAGAAGTAAATGTTAAACCCCAGATTACATAGTTGTCCAATTGATATAAGATTCATTCTGATCTTTGGAACAAGTAATACATCAGATATATGTATCTTGTCTGAGACTTTAACCTGACCAATATGACTAGCATTTATTTCAGATCCATCTGCAGTTTGGATTTTAGGTGTAACAATAGGATGCTTGTTTTCAAATATGCTAGAATTGAATGTCATATGATTATAGGCACCTGAGTTAAGAAACCAACTATTTGAAAAGCTACCTGTGGGAACTGAGAATGCAGAGGCTGCTGTAGAGTTATTGTTACCAATTGAAAGTGCTTGCTTGAGCATTTCTTGAATATCAGCAAGACTGTTTGGTGTGGGTGCTGGTGATTCATGGTTTCTTTCTAATGCTGGTGCTGCAAGAATGGATGGTGCAGGTGTGTATCCAGTTCCATTTAGCCTTCTTCGTTCTCTCATGTTTCTGGAGGATAGAGACGTACAGTTTCCTACTGTATGACCAGGCTCTTTGCAGTAGTCGCACTGGATTTGAAAATTTTATCATTAGTGGGTTGAAGCTTGAGAAGTTGATGTTTGTGACACACTCTGTGTTGGTGTCAAGGTGCAGTTCTTGGCCAAGTGACCAGGTTTCTTACAGTTGTAGCACTGAGTTTGTGACATGTCACGATGATTTTTCTGAGGGTTGAAGTGATTATTAAAACTTGCACGTGAAGGAACTGCAAACACAACAAGTATTTCAGGCTTGATTCTTTTTCAAGTTTCTTCAGTAATAAGTTCAGATAATGCGGCTTCAACAGTTGGGAGAGGTGATCGATGAAGGATTGAAGCTCTTACAGTCTCAAAATCATCTCTTAATGCCATTAGGAGTTGAACCAGTCGTGACTCTTCTCTGTACTTCTTCCATAGCTCAATATCGACAGTCCAATTGCGTTCCATTAGTGCTAGCTGATTTCATATAATTGACATCTCAGAATGGAAGTCTGAGACTGACTGATCCATTTGTTGTTTCATAGATCGAATATCTTGTTCTAGTTTGTAACGTTGAGCAAAGTTAATTTGGGTATACCTTTTTGAGAGAAAATCCCATGCATCTTTGGCAGTTTCAAAACCTGTGAGTTGCATGCTTATGGAGGTTATGACTGTGTTGCTTATCCAAGTCAATATCTTGTGATTGTTGACCTCCCAGCTTTCAACAGTTTCTCCCTCAACTTCTATGCCTTTCTTGGCAATAACAACACCACTTGCAGGCTTCTTGGCTTTGCCATCAATGTATTTCCACATAGCTTTTCCTTTGAGAAAGCTTTTCATCAGGAAGGACCAATGATTGTAGTTTGTTCCATCAAACTTTACGGTGATAGGTTGATAATCTTCACGCGACATATTGAATGATAACAGAAACGATATAAGATACTAGGGTTTGAGTTTTACGATCTAAACACAGATGAGACAGAACTAGATACTAACAGAGAAGGGATTGATAGGTATTGATTTTGTTGTTGTTGTTGTTGTTGCATCGGAAGACGGGTTGTTTAGATCTTGCCAGGCTCTGATGCCATGACAAAGATTGTCATGACATGTATGTTCTGAATATTAGGATTGTATTCAACGTAATAATAAGAGTTACAATATATTTAAACAGAATAGAGATATAACTCTTGGATATACTTTTCTTAAGATTGAGTCTGACTGTCTAGTTGATTTTCTTGAAAGTATATTGGAGTTAGTCCATACAGATTGGTAAGCGAAATATTGGGTGTCGTTGTTAGACCCCCGCTTTTTCACTTATCTTTTTTGTTCAAAGATATTCCTTAGTACTCAAGGAGACCATGTTCCGAAATAAATTAAGAATCTTTTAATTAAGGTTATTAGTTTTATATGCTTTAAGTAGCAGCAATTAAATGTATATCTCTAGAGAATAAAAATTAGTAATGTGCATTTACTAATTGGAGATTTTCTATTGAGAAATTTCGGGAAATATTGGACAAAGCATTTACTGGAATTATGAAAACCGAATGGGAATTTATCGCATACATCCCAAGAGATCAGGATAATATCTTTTAACACTCTGGAGCAGTTAGTGTTGAGCCTGATTTCATGGTTAAATTGGGAATCAAATCCTTGAGAGTCCACTACAGAAGAGAGCATCCATCTCTTTACAGAACTAATACTACCTCCTCCTATTCCTCATTCAAAACATTCACCATCTCTGCGTTTCTCTCTAATACGGTGAAATCAGACCAAGCAAAACCCACCACCAAAATAACCAATTTTTCACAGATTTTTCAAGAATGCTCAAACAAGAAATTACTAATACATGTAGGGAAACAAGCTCATTCCCAGATGATAACATCTGGATTTGTTCCAACAACCTTTGTTATAAATTGTTTAATTCATATGTACATCAAATGCTCGATTTTAGATTACGCATCTAAAGTGTTCGATCAAATGCCTAATCCAGATATAGTGTCATCGAACGCAATGGTATCTGGTTACGCCAGGTATGGTTATATGGATCTTGCACATTCTGTTTTTAATTCGATGCATGTTAGAGATGTCATTTCGTGGAACTCTTTGATTTCGGGGTGTGTGCAGAATGGTTATTACACCAAACCTATTGTTTTGTTCTTGCAAATGGGACAAATGGGTATAAGACCTGACCATACAACTTTTTCTGTTATTCTCAAATCTTGTTCTTTTTTGGAGAATCTTGATTTAGGAATTCAGATGCATTGTCTTATAGTCCAGATGGGTTTCGACTGTGATGTGGTAACTGGGAGTGCTCTTTTAGATATGTATGCAAAATGTAAAAGCTTGACGGATGCCAATTGTGTTTTTCGTGAAATGCCTCTACGGAATTGGGTTTCTTGGAGTGCAATGGTTGCTGGCTGTGTTCATAATGATCAGCTCTTGGACAGTTTAGAGCTATTCAAGGAGATGCAAAGAGAGGGAATAGGAGTTAATCAATCTACTTATGCAAGTATTTTGAGGTCTTGTGCAGGTTTATCTTCATTATCATTAGGATCTCAGATGCATGCCCATACCTTAAAGAACAATTTTGGAACCGATGCTATAGTAGGAACAGCAACTCTAGACATGTATGCAAAATGCAATAATCTGAGAGATGCTTTAAGGGTTCTTAATTCTTTGCCGAACCATAATTTGCAGTCATGGAATGCTATTATCGTTGGTCATGCTAGAAATGGTCAAGGTTTTAGTGCTTTACAATTATTCAGGCGGATGCAGATAACTGGGGTTGGTATGGACGAGATTAGTTTTTCCGGTGTTTTTAGTGCCTGTGCAGCGATCCAAGGGGATCTAGAGGGGTTACAGATGCATGGGTTAGCAGTTAAAAGTGGTTTTGACTCAAATATCTGTGTAGAAAATGCAATGTTGGACATGTATGGAAAATGCAAATCTCTGGCTGAAGCTCGTAGAGTATTTGATATGCTGGAAAGAAGAGATCTTGTATCTTGGAACGCAATTATAGCAGCTTATGAACAGAATGGAAATGAAGAGGAAACACTTTTGCTCTTCTTTAGAATGATTAGGTCAGGCATGGAACCTGACCAATTCACTTATGGCAGTGTATTAAAGGCCTGTGCAGGTTGGGAAGCTCCGAACCGTGGAATGGAGATTCATGATAGAGTCATTAAATCAGGACTCGGTTCAGATATGTTTGTTGGAAGTTCTCTCATAGATATGTACTGTAAATGTGGTATGATTGAAGAAGCAAAGAAGCTCCATGAAAGAATGGGGAAACAGACAGTCGTGTCATGGAATGCAATGATATCTGGATTTTCATTACAGAAACAAAATGAGAATGCTCAAAAATTATTTTCCCAGATGTTGGATATTGGATTAACACCTGATAAATTTACTTATGCAACTGTTCTTGATACTTGTGCTAATATGGCTACGATTGGACTCGGTAAACAAATTCATGCTCAAATTATTAAGAATGAGTTGCAAAAGGATGTTTACATTTCAAGCACTCTTATAGATATGTATTCAAAGTGTGGTAACATGGAAGATTCTCTGTTAATGTTTGACAAAATGCACGAAAGAGATTTTGTGTCATGGAACGCTATGATCTGCGCATGTGCTCAACATGGTCTTGCAGAAGAGGCTATTAATGTATTTGAAAACATGAAACTTGAAAACGTTAAGCCTAGCAGTGCCAGTTTTGTGGCAGTACTTCGGGCTTGTGGCTATATGGGCTGGTTTGAAGAAGGGTCGCGTTACTTCCAATCTATGGTAGATGATTATGGGTTAGAACCTCAGTTGGAGCATTATTCATGTATGGTGGATATAATTGGACGGTCAGGACGAGTCAAGGAGGCTTTAAATATGATCAATGAGATTCCATTTGGGGCGGATGTTGTAGTTTGGAGAACCCTTCTCAGTGTTTGTAAAATTCACGGGGATGTTGAGGTTGCAAAACATGCAGCAAGTTCGATTATGCAATTAGATCCTCAAGATTCTGCTGCCTATATTCTTTTATCGAATGTTTATGCTGAAGCAGGAATGTGGAGTGAAGTTTCTAAAATGAGAAAGATAATGAGGGAGAGAGGAATGAAAAAAGAACCAGGTTGCAGCTGGATAGAAGTGAAGAGTAAGGTTCATCCGTTTCTTGTAGGGGATAAATCTCACCCTGAGTGTGTAGAGATATATAATAGGCTGGATACACTGATTAAAGAGATGAGATGGATTGGTTATAATCCTGACAAGTATCTTAGTTTCAATGACGAGGAAGATGAGAAAGAAGAGTAGCAGCACTTCCAAAGGTGAGTTTTTTGGTGCCACACAGTCTACAAGGTATCTAATTGACATTCACCTTCAGAAAGTCACCAGTTAGTTTTTATTGAAAAAAGTGATTCTACTTGTTGACATTGATATATTTCTCTCGTGTGATATTTGTTTACTTTTCTAGATGCTATGGGTTTTTGTTGTTCCTTGTTCTGTAAATAAAAATAACTGTGCCTCTAACCTGTTGTTAAATAATTGTGCCTTTTTCGTGTTTCCAGAAAGTTATCTGGAGGTGCATTACTTCGGGAAGATTGTTAAAATCATGGATCACCTAAGTTATCAAAGGGAAGTAAAGATAGTATGGTTCGGCCAAGCGACATGCCAAATTGGCAGAGAGACAGAGGCCTCACTTTTGTGCATAAGATAATCGTAGCATTTGGGTAAGGTTTATGCCTTGCCATAATAAATCCTGTGGTAACCATTGACAATTCACCTGCTGCAGTTTACTTTTGTTGAAAATGGTTATGTTTTTATCGCTCAATTTGCTTATCTTGAATACATAGAGTTTTTGTAGATATATTTCTACTTCTGATTATGTCTCTCTTTCTGTGGCTTTTTCTTAAATTCTTATATTGTTTGTTTGCGGTGATTCCAGTTTTTTCCTGTTACCAGCATTTGTCATTTATCTTTAGGTCTTTTTGGTGTAATTCGATCTGTTCTATTTCTCGCTATACCTGTTTCACATGTTGACACTTTTTAAAATTTGTTATTGGGATTTGTCGAATTTGATATGGTTATAATTATATTCGCCCTTTATAACACACTTATTCTTCATTCTTTTGGGATCCCGTGTCTGTAGCTTGTTTTTAGAATTTAAGGGCATCATCTCTTAATGGCATTATCACTTTGGAGTTTGTACATAAACTACTATCAACTTTTATCAGTGATGGTATCCATGTTTCATTGTAACTTCTGTATTTACACTATGTATATTCTGTAGGTATCATCTTCCATTTGGTTACTTGCACTAATTTTGTTGAATTTTTTTCTAAGCATGTCATGACATGACATGATCCACTTGGAATTGTGCAGGAAGCAGCTTTTGGGGAAATGCATCGTGTTGTGTACGTCAAAGGACAAAATAAATCCAAACTCTAAACAAGAACTAGGAATGGATGGTTTTGTGCTTTCCTTACATCTAGATGTTCAATGGTGCACCTCCTCAATCTCTGGAATTGAAGGTAGACAATCTATCTAATATAGTTTCTGTTATGTTGTTCATCATTAATCATATATGTAGTGGTCATATTTATTTATCTTGTATCCGCCGCAGTCAGTCGAAACTCAGAAAGTTTCAAGCTGGGGAGAGATCACAAACAGAAGGTAATCCCGAAAGAAGTGACTGTGATTTGAATAATTTGAATGCCACTAGATTAGTCGAAGCTCAGAAAGTTACTTTTGATCTTTCGGCAGATGCAGAAGTAGAGAACCCCAAACCTGGTGTTCTGAGAGTAACAACTTTAAGGCTCCCTCCCATCTTTCAGACTGAAGAGAATAAAGCTGGAACTTCAATTCCGGCTTATTATGAAGGGGTGTATTTTAAAAAATAAAGAAAATGAGGGGGTATTTTTTGTAATTCCTTATAATTAGCTGTTGACTTGAGAGTGGTTGCGAGTTCGATCCTCAACCCTATCCAGATCTTGAACATTCATGTAATTTGTAATGTAGAACAAGAAAAGAAATGAAAACCTAATGTCTAAAATTTAGAGTTTCATTTTTGCCAATGCCGCAACATTAACATGTATTAATTTGTAAACTTATTGGCTCATATGATATTTTCATATGACCAATTTACGACCTCGATCAAGCCACATATTGGGAAACTCTGAACTTCTAATCGATGGCAGTAGGATGGCTCAAAACTGATTTCTCCTCAGTAGGTGTAAAGACATAGCCGGAACTGATACTATAGGAGAAAAATTAGTTTACCTCTTCTTCAAGGGCTAATTTTGTTGAATTGGTTGAGCACAACCACAACTTCAAGTAGGGGCTATTCTGAGTGTCTTTTCCACCTAGGGGGAACGTCAGAATGCCCTTAAAAAACGTGTTGAAATAAATAACAGTCCGTCTCGATCCCTTCAACTGTAGACCAGCAGACCAGACGTATAAAGATTAAAGGATGTTTAAAGATCAAAGGAATAAATAAATAGTTCATCTGAAGTGCTTTAAGAGCAAATTAGTGCTTCATATATACAGGATTCCACAGGTAAGTAGTAGTAACAAGCAACAGATTAGGGAATTGACTAAAATACACATGATATTGAATTCACAGAGGAAAAAAAAGATGCAGGGGGTGGATAAGAACATCAACCAGCATATTTAAACCTCTACACTCCTCCCCTTCATTTTCAGAGAACACCGAAACTGAATTTATACACACTGCTAGGCCTAGTTCTAGCTCAAGCTCCAGCTTACTATCCTCCATGTTAATAGTCATAATTGTACATCTCCAACAAAATAAAGGATCCCGTAAATCGTAATTCAAGTGGCAGGCGCAAATCTTTCCTCCTCGTCTGCATCTAATCTTTTGCTTTCTTAACCCCATTCACCTAATGTTACAGAAAAATCATAGCCATGGAATAAGTGTAGGGTAAGAGTGAGAAAATATCAGCTTGGATCAGTATACAAAATAGTAGTCCCACAACACTAATTTCAAAGAAACAAATTTGTCAAATTTGCCGTAAAGAACATCTCATTCCAATGGGAGCAGTGTAAGCTAATTGACCAACACTACTAACATAGACTAGGTATATGTGTTTAGCAATAGAAAACCACAGTTGCAAGTTGCAAGACACCAGATATAATATTCAGTTACTTCTTTCGAACTGGTTACTTGCACACCGTGTTGCGACTCTAGTTCAGCCGTTTCTTCACAATCCTCACATGTCCATCCGGCTTCATTGTCACCATTCTTGGGTAATTTATCTAAACAATAACTGAAAGAAAAAAAACAACAGAAAAAAAGAAAGGAAAACACAATAAATGGCAACATAATATTACCAGATCAACATCTTAATGGTATGGTTAATTTGTAAGATATACCATATGGCAGCACCAAACAAAAGGGACTTCAGCCCAACATACCGGTGTCCAGCAGATGTTTGACACGAACTGCAGAAAATAAAGAGCTCAGCGTATCCCCAGCCACCGCATTTCTGGCAAGTGGATTTTCCCCCCTGTTGCATATTGGAAGAGTTAATGTCGAATACTTACACAAAACAGCAATTATCTTATGTGTACGCAACATAAAAATGAAAATTAAGGAAATGATGGAACCAAGTTTAAGTGTTATTATATGAGGAGGAGGCACACAAACGTCAATACATGGTCAAACGTACCGGTTCCTACATGCACCTCTAAGGTAGGCTACGTTGGGGTATTCTTACCATTGCCATGGTAAATATTAAGCAATGGTATTTTACTAATAGTATACCTTCCAAAGGTTTAGTCTAGAATACAAAACAAAGCTCGGCTAAGTTAGGCTAGATAAAGAGCGACCGAGATTTGTCTAGGAGGGATAATCTACGGTCGTGGTTTTTTCAACTAACCATTATAAATACTTTATTAATCAGTGTCCTATTAATTGCTCATGATAAATGATCAATTAATTTTTCATGATAAATGTTTATTTATTGAATCTAATAAATACATATTTTTATTAATAAATAAGTTTCTTAAAAACTATATATATATTAATCGGTAAATTTTTTGGTATTGGCGAGTTTCGAACTCAGGTAACTGGTATCATCACCCAATGACTTTACAACTGTACTACAGTGACCCCGGTTATTAATAGTTTTTAATGGTGGTAGTGAAAGAAGCAGTGAGTGGTGGAAACAGTGGCGGGTATTTGTGAGTGGTGGAGGTGGTAACATTACTGGTGGTGGAAAAAATAGTGGGCATGGCTGGTTTTTACGTACGGTGGTGGATGTTAGTGAATAATACAAAATGGGCAACATTTTATTGTGATAGATGTAGTTGGCTGTTTTTAGCACAACTGGTAAGGACAAAACACAAATATTTTGAGGAGGATACTAAATCATATAAGACAATATGATCATGACCGCTGGATCACCCAAATGGGATCCCATCTATTTATAGTACCCGATCGAATAAATCACAGTTTTTAGTAGTAAAATAAAATTGATTACATTTCCAGAATACAAAACAAAGTTTGGACAAGTTAGGCTAGATAAAGAACGATCAAATTTATACTTGCAGAGCATAAATCTACCGCTATAAATGATCACGTTTAATTAAGATTTAATAATAAATGTTCAATTGATATTTCATTATAAATGTTTCTTTAATTAATCAAATAAATATATTTTTGTTGATACATAATAAATTTATTTGATATTAACCATATCAGTAAGCATTAATGGTGGTTGTGATGGTGGGGATGATGGTGGTGGGTATTGATGAGACTGGTGGAGTAGTGACGATAATGTGGTGGTGGAAGAAGTAGTGGTAGTAAGGTGAGAAAAGGGGTCCTAAGATAGGTAAATTAAGCACTAATGGTGGTTGTGATGGTGGGTGGTGGATTGGCGGTGGGGATAATGGTGGTGGGTATTGGTGAGACTGGTGGAGTGGTGATGATAATGTGGTGGTAGTAGGGTGAGAAAAAGTGTCTTAAGATAGGTAAATTATTTAGTCACCCTTGGTTAATTTTTTTTTTTTTTAATTTGATATTAGTTTTAAAATTACTTTTTTTTTTTTTAAATTAAAACAATTTTTAAAGGCCAGATTTTTCCAAAAAAGAAGATGTTGTGATTTTAAGATTTGCCGGGTAGGGGGCAGGAAGAAAAATGAAACCCATAAAAAAATTGACCAAACACAAGGCTACACGCGAATTAATTGTAATCGGTTCAGTTTCTCACATCTCTCTTTATTCCCCTTTTTGTCATGGTTTCTGTTTCTGTCATTATTTCTCCCCTACTTCATGGGATTATGCAAGGCTACGCGTGAATTAATTGTAATCGATTCAGTTTCTCACATCTCTCTTAATCCCCTTTTTTGTTATGATTTCTGTTTTTGTCATTTCTCCCCAACTTCGTGTAATTATACATGCTTGAGAAATAGTTCATGATAATAGGTAAAGAGACAAGAAAAGAAATGGATCAAGAATTAAATATCATTATAAATTTTGGGAAAATGAATAAACACAAATCTATATAAATTTGGAACCCAACAATTTATATCAAAGAGAAAAATTAAATTCTAATGCTAACAGATTTTGCAAGATTAATCTAATTGATTTTAAAGTAATTTTAGGTGTTTTTAGTTTTGTTACAAGTTTGGTGAATGACCTTTGATGATATTTTTTTTGAAGTAGTGAACGAAGTAATGTTCTACTGCCCATAGGATTTGCTCTAACGATTAACTATGTTTGTCCCAAAGGGTTGTATGACTTACGTACACAATATTAAAAGATTCGAGGATAAGGACATGTTTATTAACTAAATCCTCAAAACATTTAGACCTGGATCGATCGGTTCGATTCTTCTCAGACAATTACGACATGTATGAATCGATTGATACATTTGAAACACATATCCTTGCCCGTGCCGTAACGGTACGGGTTGAGACCTAGTTTATTCTACAAACAAAAATTAAACAAAATTTTATCTTTTAATTGTGGTCTAGGCGTCTAGCTATTTTTAGCAGATTTTCAAATTCAAAGGCTAAAATAAGAAAGTTATTATTGGGGCGTCACATTCCAATAGAGGGGCGTCACCTAATAGGACAAAAACGGGTCACCCATAAGTAATATGAAAAACCACTTATCTAAAATAATTTTGTAATGACTAAACAACCCTTATTTAGTTACTGTTAATTTTATTTAATTAGATAATGATTAAATTAATGAATTTGTTATATACTTGGTGAATTTTGGGACAAAGTTTTTGTGGGAAGAAAAATTAGAGAGAAGAAAAAAAAGAATTTTTTTGGAGATTTCTTTCAAAACCTAGATTTTGATTCACTCAACCAAAATGAATGAAACCAGTTACCAATTCGAGGTGGGTGAATATTTGTATGATAGAGAAAACAAGTTTTACATACCTCATGTTGGAGACCAAGAGATGGATGATTTGTTAGATGGTAGAGAGGGTTTAACACAAAGTGATGGTGAATCTCAACCAATTGAAGAAATAAATCGACAAAGTGAAGAACCAATGGTTGAAAATCAACAAGTATGCCTCTAAACTATCTCCCATTCAATTTCGCTCAAAATTAGCTAAAGTACGTAAAAAAACCCAGATTTTTCGACTTACAGGCAAGATTACGTTGGGTTTAAGCTTCGTTACCAACCGTAAGCACCATTTACAGTTAGGTTTGGATGAACTCCAAACCGTATCTGGTTTTCAATATGACAAAAGAAGTATTACGGTTGGGAAAATGGCATGCCGAACCCAACTGTAACTCATTATGTGCATGAGCATTTATTGCTCTTTTTACGGTTGGGTTTTACATAATTCCTAACCATAACTATATTTACGGCTGGGTTCTATTTTTTCTGTTCCAACCGTAAATGTTCCTGTGATTTAAATTTTGTTCCTACGGTTGGAAAAAATAATCTTACGGCTGGGAATACTACCTACGGTTGGGTTCGTAGCTCTTAAAACCAGGGACCTAAGTGTAGTTTTCCTTCTTCATTTGGACTAATGTTGTGACATTTTGGTTGATAGATCATGCTTCCACCTAACCCAATGCCTTCTCAACCTGATGCAAACGAAATTCTAACTGAAGATTCTTCCCATCGCTATTTGAACGACTTGGTAGTTTTTTTTTTTTTGTTTTTTTTTTTTTGTGAAACTAATGGAAAGATATGTTTAATGGACCATATCACTATATATGTTTTTTTTGACTAACTTTGAGTTTTTGGACCATGTAGACATGGAAAATGAAAGATGAGGCAAAACAATGGGCTAGAGAACGTGGCAAGCTAATTATGTGTGTTATAGTTTGTAATGGATCAACAAATGACCGCCACTTTCAAATGGTTTTCGAGTGTAGTGGAGAAAGTAAAAGTCATGTGAAAAAGGGTAACAAATATAAAGGAAAGACGAATAGGAAGAATACTATTTTCACTAAGAAGACTAAATGCCCGTTCAAGCTTCAGTTTAAATACAACAAGGAAAGTAAAGTGTGGTATTTGGAGAAAGTTGTATGCGGTCGTCATAACCACCTAATACCGGAGACTTTTCTATCCCATCCTTATGCGGAGCGGCTTAATGATGAAGAAAAAATGATTGTGAGTTCCATGACCGAAAACCGTATGAAACCCATTGATATACTCGGTCATATAAAGAGCTTAAACCCATTGAATGTTTCTACTTTTCCAACCATCTACAACGCCAAAACAAAATTGAAAAAATCAGCAATGGGAAAATAAAAATCAAATGCAACAATTAAGGCATTTAGGAGAGAAATATAATTACTCGGTCTTCCATGATGAAGATGAGGATAAACAAATAAAGAATCTCATATTGGCTCATCCCGAGTTTATACAGTTGGCGCGGTGCTCCAATCAAGTACTTTTAATGGATTGCATGTACAAGACCAACAAGTATGAGATGCCGGTGTTGAACATTGTTGGACAAACTTCCACCAAGTCTCCGTTTAGTGTCGCGTTTTGCTTCTTGGAAGATGTGCTTGAAGAGAGTTATGCGTGGGCACTAAAACAAGTGAAGTTATTCTACGTGTAGGGATATAATCTAAAGGTGATTGTCACCGACAAGGAACAAGCATTGTTGAATGCAATAGCGAGGGTTTTCCCGGATGCTCATCACCTTCTTTGCACGTCCCACCTATGTAATAACATTAAAACTAAATGTAATACCATCATTCGTCCAACAAAGAAAAGTGAAATGGAGAGAATAAAGAAACTACCGGTAGATCAACAATAAGAAGCCAAATTTTTTTTCAAGAAGGATGACAACTCGGCGGAACTAAGATGGGCTAGTTTCCATGAGGATTGGGATGCCATGGCATATTCTCTCACCGTGGAAGATTATGAAGAACGATCTCGTATGTTATTGGCTAGTTTGAGAATTATCCAAGTATGGTGAAATATTTTGTAGACAATTGTTTGGATCCGCACAAAGAGAAGTTCGTAGCTGCATTCATGAACCAATATAAACACTTCGACAACCAAGCTACAAGTACGGCGGAATTGTCTCACAACCGGTTGAACAAGAAGCTTCATAGTGGTGATGGTGGATTTGTTACGGTATTCCAAGCCATGCACAACTATTTCCTCCGTGATCTCGATAGAGTTAATGAGCATTTTGAAAAAAGCTGATCTAGTAAACACATTAAATGGAAAGACAATCCTTGGCTTCGGGGAATTACTTTTAAAGTGTCGCATCGTGCAATTGATATGATCATGAAAGAAGTACAACACTTTGAGTTGGGTAACTTTGACAGAAGAGAGTTTGTTTCTCCTAACATGACAAGGTTGGGCCTCCCATGTCGGCATGTCATAGCCAATTACAATGACAGAGTTATTCCGATACAAGATGTTGATCCCTTTTGGAAACAAATATCATTCCATGAAACAATTGTTGATCAAGATTTTGGAGGAACATTTGCCGATACCAACATTGGAAAAGCGCTAGCCGCGAAATATGATACATTAACATGGGGGCAAAGGAAAATATGGTTGAGTAACTTCGTATACCCACAAACTAGGTACGATATGAAGGAACCACCTAAGAGGAAGAGAAAGGGGAGGCCTTCTACGAAACAAAAGAGGAGTGTGGGAAGGAAAACAGCAAGGGAATTGTTGGAAGAATCAAAGAAAAGAGATCCTTCGGGTTTTGAGTTGTTACAAAAATCCTATGAAGCGGAGGATGACATGGAGGAGGATGTTCAAGGTAGAAACAAACGAAGAAGAGGTCAAATGGAAAAAGGAGAACCAAGTCATCGAAATGTACACGAAAAAGGAGAACCAAGTCATTGAAATGTACAAGAAAAATATCTTGAGCCTCCCTCTCAAGAAAGTTCAACAAGCAAATTCGATTTTAAAGGAAAAGGTCCAGTCTTTCATTCCAAACAACTAACAAAAAGCGAAGTTGTTAAAGGAAAAGGTTTCAAAGAATGCGGAACAAAAGATGGGGGAGTTAAAGGAAAAGGTTACAAAGAATTCGGAACAAAAGATGGGTAAGTTAAAGGAAAAGGTTCCAAAGCATGCGCAACAAAATATGTGGGAGTTAAAGGAAAAGGTTGCAAAGTTTCCTCCCAAGGAAGCACAAGAAAAAGACTTGGCGGTGGAGACGGTGTTAAACAATTAGCAAGAAATTTGGGAAAAAGTCCGATAGTTGGAATATTTCCGTCAAGTGAAAGGAAGGGGACGGTTCATATTCCAAACGCAACGTACAAACCACCCCCTAGAGATGAGGAGGGTCGATATGTCCGGAATTTATATATCATCTATGAAAATTACCTTCTTTTTCCCCCCGACTTTGTTCGTGAGTATATTAAGGCCACGGATGAGGTACATGGAGATGGGAATTTTGGTTACCACGTCTTTGTCGATCAACTTGGACCATTTGAAGACGCGAAAGATTGGGGTTGTGAACAAGTTGACTATGTAAGCCAAAAATGTTTATTGGAACTACGTGGTTTCCGAGATTATTACATACCAATGATGAGATTTGAAAAAGACGAGTCCGAGACGGTGTTAAACGAAAGGTTTTTCGCATGGGAACGGCGGTGACACGGCAATAAATGTTTGACAAGTGAGTATTTGATGTCCATCCCAATAAACGGCCAACTACTCGCCAATGCATTCAATTACGTTGTTCATTATATCTCAAATTCATTGAGTTTCACATTTGCACCAACAAGAATACCATTTGACGAAGAATCAGATAAAACAAGAAGAGTGGTGATTGGTTACGTGCACGGAAACCATTTAATCGGCTTCCAATTGAGTGAAGGATGCCCATCACCTCCATTATTCGATTGTAACGAAATGTCCAAGTCTTTGTGTAATATATCCGAGGAAAGTTTTGAATTTTGGAAGGAACTACTAATGTCGAGGAATAACGCCTCATTAGTATTTATGAGCAATGATGGGGATGACTAAATGTTCGTGAAGGGCGGTGAAAATATTTTGAATAACTCACTAGGAATAAAAGAAGTTGTCTAGAAATGATAATAGGGTCATATGCATTTTGGTATTTTGTCTAGATGTGACAATATTATATGTATTTTGAATGACTCACTAGGAATATGAATGAAGTATTTTATTGAATTGTTTTTTTTTTCTTGATAAAATTTCGTAACACAAGACTACTTACGGCTAGGTTCGTGTCCCTAATAACCTAGCCGTAATTGAAGCTGGGATCACAATATTGATCTTAAAAGATTGTTTCATTACTTAGCCCATATTACAATACATTAAAATATTCAAACCAGTACATAGATATATGAAATTACAACCCATTAAACCACATGACATTACATAGCAATTTCATTACAAAAGGACTAATAATCGGGTCTACGAGTGCGATAGAAGTCCTTCTGGATGTTGAAATGAGGTAAGTATTGGAAATTTGACCTTTTCCACCTTCTCCATTCCTGAATAGCACACTCTAAAACTTCAGAATCAGTTTCACCTCTAAGTCGTATTTGACCAATAATACGAACTAATGCCAAAAATTCTTTAACTTGATCCCTTATATATCTGTACCGACAATACAACTTAATTCCATCACGGTTATAAGGGTTACCGGTTTCAGAACAAAAGTTTTCATAAATGGTTCTCCAATAACTTGTACTCACAAAACCACCTTGACGTCGTTCTTCTCTTCTTTTTGGATAGCATAGTAGATAGTTGCGGCAAAGACATAAATCTTCCTCCAAAGTAAAACCAGGCTGAGCCATAATCTAGTATATTTCTTTCTATATTAAAGTAAGAGTTTAGGTGGAGATGGTTGATGTTTATCAGACTTACGGTTGGGTTAGTGTTCTCAGGTTCCAAACCGTAAGTCTGATGAGATTATTCGTCAGAGTTACGGTTGGGTTTTCCCCTATACTAACCCAACCGTAAATCTTCCTGAATATCTATCCTAACTTTGTGTTCTACTTGAAAATTAGCAACATAAATTCAAATTTTAAGACTTCTTCATTCATTCTACCTAATATTGAGCCAAATTTGTCCATTCACTCAAATATAAATTAAATGATATGAATGCATTAGACATGGAAAAAAATAGTTTTTAGGAATATTTACGGTTGGGTTTGAACTTTCAAAAACTCAACCGTAATGTTGGTTGCTGGTTTATTTTTAAGTTACGGTTTGGTTGGTAGGCATGAAAACCCAACCGTAAATGTTCCTGTGTAATCTTTTTTCCATCTTGCTGGGATACCTTTGCATATATTTTTCATGGTTTGATGCATTCTAACTTGAAAATTCAGCTAATATAATCCAAATATAAAACTTGTTCATTGATTCTAAGTTAGAATTCATAACAAACCACACAAAATACCTTTAATTCGTCCTAACCCACACAAACAACCAAAGGAAACTAAACAGTCTTCTACAATTATGATATTGATAGAGTTTAAGGAGAATGTCTACTCTTTACTAGTACGACCACGACCTCTTTTGGACCCACCTCGAGTACGAGGACCGTCACGATCACCATGACCACGACCCCGACCCCCACCACGAGCATGCATATCCTCTTCTGTGGATTCAGAACTACTAGGTGACGGCTGGCATTGACTAGTACCCACATCTCTCGACGAATGTCTATTCCTCTTCAAGCCCCTATCTAAATCCTCAAATGATTCATCCTTGTTTGGATCAGGCAAGTCTTTGATTTGTTTTTGTAAAACCTTTACTTGTGCACTTGTGAGGGCCTCATCTTTTTTGACGCATGGAGTCAATGTTTGTGCTAAGTGAAGGCATCGCTTTTTTTATTTTACATATCAAGATGAAACATATTAGTACAAACAAATATAGCGTCATGAAAATATTAGTAGAAATGTAAAATGACGTCATGAAAAATAATAACTTTACTTACCGTCTTGAAATATAGCGCCTTCCAATCCACATCAAATTCACTTTTCTTCTCTGCTTCATGCTTCTTCTTTTCTTGAGCCCTTTGGATATGTTTCGCTGCTTTCGGATCATTATTGATCACATGAGGATGACCAAAATTGTAATACCATTCCAAATAACCTTCTTCGCCATCCTTTGTGCCTAGATCAGGAATGAGCTCCTTCATATGGACTTGGTATTGTGCATGATTGCGGTTGTTCCAAACATCAATACTTGGCACTGGGCTGTAGTTGAGCACGACACTCGCACTTTTTGCGGTGGAAGCATTAACACACAATTTGAACGATTCTTCAGTGACTTTTTCTTGCACATAACCATATTGGCGGAGAAATCGACGTGGATTGGCCATTACGTACCCTAGAGGATGAAACAAAGGCCCGTTGTAGGATTCCAAACTTGAAAAAATATGACCATCAATCTCTTCTCCAAACTTATCTTTCATTAGATTTATGTAAGGATCAAATATCACATCTTCAATAGTGAGAGCATCCATTTTCAAACTTAAAGCAGCTATCTTCTCTTCTTTGTGCTTTACTTGGGTACCAGTGAATACAAACTTTTTTCCCGTAGGACCAGTTTGACCCTCTTCCCAATATGTAGAAGGTTTTATGCTCGGAAAGTGGTCATATACCCATGCCTAACAAATTATATATAAACATAAAAAATATATACATAAAACAAAAAAATGATATATATAACAAACCTGAAATTATATAAATTACCTGAAAAAGACCAACATTCCCAGCAAGTTCAGTGGCTCCAGCCCTCGAAGCTTTTCGAAAACTATCAAGTAAAAAAGCGAGGGTGGCGGTGCCCCAAGCATACTTTTTGGTCTCCTGGAAATCTTTTAACCATTGTAGATAGTGAGCATTTACTCCATTCCCCGAGTTATCAGGAAAGAATATGGTACCAAGGGAATACAATAGGTACGCGGTGGCTATACGACGAGCTCTTGTTTCATCTTCACCTCCTTACGTACTACCTTAAGTGTTCCTCCAAACATATCTTTCAGATTCTTCAACAGTATCTTTTTGACAAGTATAGCTGGTCCTTCTCTTGCTTCAGTTGATTTATCCCCGCTAGCCCACTTAAACTGTTTCTCCGTCTCAGCTTGCTCCCCATCCAAGTGTGTCTTTGACAAGGGCATAAAGATCTGTCCAACTCATATTGTTGTCAAAGCCTTCAGAAACAGCTTTTCCTTCAATATCTAAGTCCAAGATTTGCTTCACATCATCCGGAGTTATTGTCATCTCGCCGAATGGGAGATGAAAAGTATCGGTTTTTAGCCAATATCGCAATCTAAAGGCACTGGAAACAATAGAATCAAACTCATGCCGATGGTATAGAATTCCATTACCTTACCTTGTATCCAATACAAGATCACGAACCGCTTTACATTCTTCACCTAACGGCCAATAAGAAGCCTTTTGATGTTTCATTTTCTTCACCGCAAGTTCATGATCCTACAAAAAATATATAAACAATAAATTTGTATAATTTCTAAATTATACCATATAATTAATATATCAAGTTGAAAAAAATCATGCAAAATAAGTGAAATTTTGATATTATTACCCTGCTTTCGCAAACCTTAGCAGCCCATGAATGTGGATAACTAAATAAGACCGCAGATTGATCGGGCGCCTCACCCCAAAGTCTACCATTCTTCTTCTTAGGCAACAACATGTCTATGCCTTTAGGAATATGCTTGCCTTTTGGTGAAGGTTTCTTCATCAGCTTCTTTTCCTTCACTTGAGGTTGAGGTGTAGCTTCAGGTGAAGCAAAAACAACTTCTTTCCCTTTGCTTTGAACAACAAATTCTTCTTGTTCTTCAATCTCCTCTTCATCATCAGATTCTTCCTTATGTGGTGCATCCCTAATCACAAGTGCACCTTCCGATATCACCGGTAGTTCAAATTGTTCCCCTTGAATTTGTAGATCATTTTCTATGTATTGGAAAAAATTATCTTCCTCTTGAGGTGCTTCAGGACATCTTGAGCTACTTTCTTCAATCATATCCTTCTTCTTCTTAGCATCCTTGTGGAGACCTCTATAATCTACCCCACAATGAATTTCATGGCGAGGTGTAGGAGTATCTTTTGGCGTTAAATCATTTCCTCTCTTCTTTTTAGCCTTTACTCTATCAGGATTCCTGCAAATTACAAGAAATAGAACTAATAGAATCAGTATTGATGGATTAGTAAACACAAGCCAATCTACAAAAAATAATAATTAATGTTCAGGATTAATTACGGCTAGGTTATCCTAGAGAAAAACAAACCGTAAAAGTGATTACGGTTCAGAAAAAAATTCGTTACGGTTGGAAACTCAATGCATAGTTCCTAGCCGTAATCAAGTATGAAATTTCCTAAAAGTTACAGGAAGAATTACGATTAGCTTTTCCTATAGATAAACTAACCGTAAGAAGTTACAGGAAGTATGCATAGTTCCTAGCCGTAATCAATTCGAACCAAGACGTAACTAATTACGGTTGGAAATTTTCTTTAACAAAACCTAGCCGATATCCACATGCAAATATATTTACGGTTTGAAGTTATTCCAAAACCTAACCGTAACACCTTCAGCAGTTCAAATTGTAACCCTAATTTCAATTCGATTTCATCAATCTAACTTATTTTAAGCACAAAAACGAGTAAAAAAAGATGGGTTTGTCGATTAATACCTAACATACACCATGGGTTGTTGTTGAGGAGTTTGAAAATTTGATTCTTCAGTTGATTGATTGAGATGTTGATTACCATCACTGGAATCAATTTTCTTCTTCCTCATCTTTCATATAGACTTCAATCCGACAATGTTGAGTTTTTCGAATCGCTGATTTATCGAAAACGATGAAATGAACTCAAATGGATTTGAAAGTTACGAAGAAGATGAAGAGAAAGAGGAGAAGAAGAAGAAGAGGAGGAGTTGAAATGTGAATAATGAAGAATAGATTAGGTTTTGTTTTTGTTTTTAAGTTTTAATTTTAATTGAAGGGTAATTTGGACAATTGCTATTGAATCAAGAGTACCCATAATCAGATTTTTGGTCACTAAATATCTAAGTGAAGCCTCTCTATTGAAATGTGACGCCCTAATAATAGCTTTCAAAAATAATCATATTGTCATTTCATGCTTATTGCAAGTCTTATAAAGTTCTTGCATTGGCACAGAAAACACCAATGTTGATTTTTGAGTGGACTCTGAGTTAATGTTAGCAAATCGGTTCCAAAAGAGATTGAGAAGGGAAAAACAAGAAGATATTTTTTTAACTTGAATTTGCCTATCCGGTTTCAGTTTAGTCATTCTAGTACACAGACCGATTAATCCATTTTTTTTTCCATCTACAGCTAGTTAGGATCTATACTCTGGAAAAGGTACCACCTTTCATGACAATTATTGGTTAGAAAATTGAGCAGGTACATGCTGCATACATATAGTAAAAGGTTAGCAAAACATGTGTGGTCCGGCAGTAAAAAATCCTGTGTTGCAGCCAGTTTTGACTTGACACTTGACAGCACAACTAGGTTCAGTCTCTATGGCAAGTCGGATGCAGAGCGACTTCGAGTACGGGAGGAGGGTTATGACCGCCCAGTTGAAGGGGATATAACTATTGCCTCTTGGCCACTTTTCAAGATATTGTGGGTCTTATAGAATGAAGTTGAATTTGCAGAGTGCTTGCACAGTCTTGTACCACTTCGGTACTCCTACAGAACTTCATCTTTGCTTTGCTTAGGATACAGTTTCACTAGTGGCCCAGTAGACTTAAATAAGGGGAATTAGGAACTGATTATCCTAAAATATTGCACAACACTGTGAAAAGTTAAACAAACAGTTTGAGAATCTTGAGAAAAATTGAGAATGATCCTAAAACATTGTACAGCAGGTCTCAATAAATTGCAATTTGATATTTGAGCATCACTCGCCAAAATCAGGTTGATCCAACTCGAGTTCCACAGCTTTTTTCTGGAACAACAAATATTTCTCCGGCTCTTCTGCGGAGAAGATCAGGAGAGTGACATATAAGAATTCTTTTTGTATAAAGTAAAGCTTTTTAGATAACACTTATCATTAACCAAGTGATCCACAAATATCAGACATCTAAAAACACATAGAAAAGCAAAAAGCTGCAACGTTTTTAAGGACGGTTGAAACTCGGAAGCTCATGTTTGATTAAGCTGAACAAATAGAATTCCCCATAATCCCATATAGCAAATTTGATCAGATGGATAATTTGTTGACGCATATTAGACCTAGTATGAATGATTTATTTTAAAACTAGTCACAAGAAGAAATCGTTCAATGAATCAATATACAATGCAACTACGCAAGTGCTCAACAATATTTACCTTTTCAAGAGTTCAAAAAAGTTGCGTGACTTCCTTAAAAACCTCCTCCGCAGACGGCGCACTATTGATCTGTGACAGAAGGGACCGTAAGTTGTTGCACGAACACTTACACCAATAGCATATGTAGGAAGCTTCTTAGAGAACTTAATTGACGGGCTCAAGTATAAATTACCTCTACAAGCATTCCCAAACTGCGATAATATTCAATTACAGGAAGACTTGATGTCTCGTAAACCTCCAACCGCTTCTTCATGGCTTCGATGTTATCATCTTCTCTACCCTTCATCGGACAACAGCAACAATAAGGTGATAAAGACAGGATTTTTTTAAAACAATTGCAGGAAAGTGAGAAAAGTGTGCCATCGATCCTCTAACCTGATTTCTATGAAGAATACGTTCCACCATGACCTCTTGTGAACAAGATAGATAAAGTACAAATTTTGGCTCTAGCGGACACTGTCAAGTAAATTGAAATGTTTATCAACGCTTACACAACAGTAGTCTTTGGTGTTGAGATGCATCCACTTTTCTAACTGGCTTCTAGGATCTTCCCTCCTCTCCCCGTTCCATTGAGCATCTACGCATCCAATGGCTGTGGTAGTAGGGGTTGATCAGCTTCCTTCACTGTGCGTTTCATTTATTTTCTCACTGTATTGATTTTCCGTCTTCACTTCCCTAAACCCTCTTTATTATCGAAAACAAAAAATTGATCGAATGAGTTTCTCATCCATTTTCTAATGTTGCAACTTCAACGATTACTTCTCCACTCAAACACAGTTCTAATTGTTGATTGAAAATGTTATACAGTTGCTAACTACTCAACATATGGTTATGTTGCAGGCTGGATGGGAACTGCAAGGTTTAGAAAAGGTATCACAGCTACCGTAGTTTGTATTTAGTGTATGAGGGGCGTTATATCGTGTTAAGTAGGATGAAGAATTTGTATTTCCCTTTCAGATGACTGAGCTTTTGTACGTTTCTCCACTTATCTTTTATGAAAGAGTCTGTGTTTTTCTATTAAACTACAGAGACCACCTAAATTCTCTAAAATCACTGTGTTAGTTATTGACTTAAAGCATTTACAAGGGAGGGTTTATTTCAGCTTATTTGTATGATTCATAATGACGCTGTTGGTAATTGGAATTTGGAGTGCGAGAACTAAAGTGGCAAAGAATGTAAGGGCGTATTTTGGAAAATAAATCACTTATCAAGACAACAGTTAGGTTTTTTATTTCAATTTTAAATTTAGTTTGAAGGATCGATATTTACCGTCCTGTGCGATATTAGAGTATCAAAATCACAACAACTTTTTCGTGAAAGTTATTCCGATAATCTTTGTCTTTGAACTTCGAGACACCAATTGACGCCATCAACTTTTCAGATTGTTAGTATATAAAGCTGCCTCACAGCAAGAAAACACAAGCAGGCCATACGATTATTACGATATAAAACATATTTACATGCATCTATTTGATTGTATCATTCCCTAGTAAATATTACATAAAAGAAGCAACCTAAACAATCATATTTGATAAATGTACACAGAGACACAATGAAATCCAATTCACTCGAGGAGATTGTGTGATCAGACCAAAGTGGACTTACAGCGGAACAAGATGCAGCTCGATTTTCCTCACTGCGGGGGAACCCATCGATTAGAAACTTTTTCTTGCCGCTTCGCTTCATCGCCTTTAGTATAATAAGGTCAACCACAATATCTGAAGGGGCAAGCTTTGCCGCCTTAATACAGTTCTTAATCATGGTACTGTAATAACAAGTGTAGTGATAGATGCCATCAATTAACATTTACAATCGATATTGAAATACCACGGCAATAAGAATCAGTAAATTGAATTACATAGTACTACATCAGGAACATTTGTAGAGAAATAAGAATTGTTCGCATACGTACCCATGTTCGGACCCAGATTCTTGCTCTAGCCGAAGGAGATCCCCAACGCTAAGATGACAGAACTCATCATACTTGTGTGCAATCATCTTGCATTGCGTCCCCTTTCCACTACCAGGACCACCTGAATCACAATAATTAAAGTATCAATTCAGATACTCGTCACTTCTCAGAACCAATAAATTGTTCTAATTCATTTGAAATACAAATTTATAAGCGTACCCAACACGAAGATTATCGTAAGCTCATCGTCTGATAAGCTTCCACCCATCTCCTAGAATGATCGAAAAGAAAAGCAAAAAAATCACCAGCACATTATGTCATTATCTATTGATTTCATGAAACTCTTCACAAATTTGTACTTCGTTTAAGCAAAAACATTATGGGAATCGCCGAATCAGGCTAAAAAAAACTAACGAAACATCAATTTTGAAGCAGAGAGAGGAGTGTGTACCTGTTTTGCTTCCATAGAAGTAGTCGTAACAATAACAGAGACCTCTGAGAGTTGCAATGAGATGAAGATAGAAAACCCACTCTTTTTATTTCTGTAAACCCTAATTTTTTAGTACAGTTGGGGAGGAAGAAAGAGGAGATATATATTTCTCTTGTTTGTTTCAGTCTTTCTGTTTCTGGAAAACACTCCACCTTCACACTTTTCTTCTTTCAACTTCTAATGCACTTTTGAATCACAACATCTGCTCATGTCTGTACGATTCGGTTAACCTGAGCGAACAATACACATCCCCGATGTAAGCGCAACCATGCTAGACAACTCAGCATTCCAATATGGCGCCTACGTAGATTTTCTAATCTTGGGGATTGGGGTAAATCAACCATTACTAAAGCTGTTAGGAAATTTCGAAGGAGTCATCTAATCTTTCTTGTCGTTCCGTAGAGGGTTTTTGAAGCTTTTAAACTCATTTTATTTTATTTTTGGCCGGAAAAGAAAGGATTATATCAAAAACAAGATGGTATAAAAGATTTATACCACCTGGTCCAAGTAGAAGAAAGAAAAAAACCAAGAATAAAAAATGGGAAAGGTCCACAAACAGACCCACCCCAAAGAAAAACTAAGGCAACTCATTCTCAAATAAAGACCAAGAATAAAGGCAGTAAATTATCTTGTTGACCACTGCAATTTCGTTGCAAACCTTATCAGTGAAGATTATTAAGTTCCTTTCCTGCCAAATGCATCATGGTATAGCTGCTGGAATAAGATTCCCGACTATAGTTAAAGCAGAAGAGGATTGAGTCAGATGCTAGGATTGAATAGTTGTTCTGGTATCTGAAAGCTATTTAAACTCATCTTACTGGGAGTTTAATTACAAAAATGCTATTCACCTCCCTATTCTTCACCTCCTTACTCTCCTCCCTCCAATATAAACCCCACATCTGAGTTCAAATTTAAATTTAAATTCAGGTTCAAGTGGGGTTCACAATTTCCCCAAATGTGGGGTTTAGATTAGAGTGAGGAGAATAGGGAGGTGGATAGCATCATCGGTTTAATTGCGTGCACACTTCTCTAAAGAGTGTATATTTGATATGTTCATTTGATTGGTTGATTAGTTAACATATGGCCTCATACCCTCCATGTTTAGAATCTCGACCCTCGTTACATAACTCCCTTAATTAAGTCGATGGTGGAGATTAAAATGTTATGTGCACACTCGTTAAGGAGTATGCACAAAATCGGATTCTACAGTTGGAGTGGTGGTGACGATTTGGCTGGTTAAGTAATAAGAAGAATGCACGGATCAAGGCAGCCAGTGGGAGAATGCTTACACGGACAGAATGAACTTAGGTGTTGTGGTCGGATTTTTGGGAGTGTTGGATTTGGAAGTTGTTAACTGGACCGAGCCTTAACAATTATTTGTTAGGTCTCATGTTGGACTTCTCGGAACAACCATATATACATTAACAAAGATTTGAGAAAAGGAGGAAGTCGGCCACACAACCGAAAACAAAAAAATAAGGGTTTGAAGTTTTGTTCTCCAATTTTGTTTTGATTAGCGAGCAATCTTTCTTAATATTTTCTGGCTTTTGAGAAAGCCATGTCTTGATAGATTCTTGTAACTAGGGTTTTATAGTTGAAACCACTTGGAGTATTAGGTTATTTTGATTTGAATAAAATTGAGCAAAAGACTATTATGATTTGATTAGATTAATTCTTGATATTGTTTATTGATTAATCGAAACATGAGTTGTTGCTTTACCGGTTTTGACAACCTATGCGCATAACTGATAGTTTTATAAATATTTTTGTCTCATTGTTGACAGTCCATGCTTGGAGTAATTTCTTTGGTGGGTTATGCTTAAAATAATCAAGTACTATTTGTGAACTAATATTTAATTTCGTATAATTTTCTCGTTATATGGTAGTGCATGCTTGGATTTATTCTTTTGATGCACTATGCTTAGGGTATAACAGTGATATTTGCGACTTTAATACATATAATAGGCGGTGTCGATAGAACGGAGGATAAATAAATATTTCAGAGTTATGTTTCATTTCAGTATTTAAATAAAGATTGTGGTGGATACTATAAATCTTGGTTACTTATTCTCTCTCGTTGTTTTCACTTTAATAGTTTAATTTAATTTATTTATTTCGTCTTGCATTCTCTTAAAAATCAGAAATCCATATCTTGTTGGTTAGTCAGTTAGAAATATTGGTTACAGTATCATCCCTGCTCCCTATGGGTTCGACTCGTACTTGTCGTTGTCTACATTGTAGGCACTGTGCAATTGCGGTATTATATACATACAGTTTTTCTAAAACCTATCACTACCGAAAATCAAAAAGCTGTTAACCTAGCCAATGTGCAAAATCAAATAAGAAGTTGGAGTCCAAAATTTACTATTGCGGAAGATGGATGTATTTGGAGGAATTATGTTTATTTTACTGATCATCTTATTATTGGTGGTGCATTCCATGCCCAACCATTTGGAGAAAACATATTTGTGAAATTTCAAGAAGAAACAATGAACCTCAACAATCACGATGTCCACAGGTTGAGTTATCGCTTCACTGTAATCAAGAAGGAAATTATTTTGTATGTTGCTTCGTTTATGCAAGCGAGTCGAAACATGAGGAGTGGTGAAACCGTGATGGACATTGAACAAAGTTGGTTGACACAGTGACGCCGCAACAATATACAATAAGGAAGTTGTTTTGAGATTTTAAGAGTGTTGCCCAAATACAATCCAATATTTATGTTGTAATTTCATGATTGTCAACTTAAGTCTAAGTAGAAGCTTTAATATTTTTCTTACTTTATTAGTTAAAATTAAAATGTAAGTCTAATTAAATGTAAGACTGGATTAAGAATAGAATATAAGTTTAATTTTCAATAATACGAGTCAAATCTTCGACTTCATGTACAAGTGAGTTTTTTTGATCAACTTCGAACTAATCATTAATAGTCATTTTGCAAGATATAAAACTAGACAATAATAATTTTAAATATAGAATTTAAAAATAAAAATCCAGGACAATGTTATTCATCTTGTTTATGTTTTCTTCATTTCACATAACTTCCAATCAGTGCGCTCATGAACTGAGGTTTCCTTTGTTTATCTTCTTCTTTGCCTTCAAATTTGCTTTGTCTTGATTTTCCTTGCCTTGAACTCTTCTTTGCCTCAGGCCTGAGTTGGTTAATATCCATAAATCCAAGCTTCTTTGCTTTACCTATTTCTTAATAACTATCACATATCTTCTTAACAACACCTTCAAGTACTACTCCAGAAAAATCAAGTTGCGTTACCGAATCAAGTTGGCTCTGAAATTCTGTCATTTGAGAAATTTTGAACAAAAATTAGATTGAGAAAGAAATAGAGAAAAAATTTGTGTAATTTTTTTAATGTAAATATTTAGTTTGAAATTACCTATTTATAGGCGACAGAGAACTATCCGTTGACGCTAATCATTACATCGAGTGTTATTCAGAGAATCGCCAGCAATAAAAACTCTATCACTAACGACATTATCAATATCGTTCGCTAAAATCACTGTCACTCAGCTATTTTCCCATGGAGGCGCAACTGATTTATCATGCCACATGGTATGACAAAATAGATTTATTTGACACGGTGCATAGGCATTTGGGCATATTATTTGTTATGAAAGAGAGTCCTAAACATTGACTCGAGGCTAGAACTTGGGACACTGACCAGCAACGGAGCAGCCAGAGTCCCAGACCATTTACGAAAAGAAAGTCTCCAAGTTATCTTTCTTTTTGTTCCCCGATCCAAAAGAAAGAAGGAAAAAACAAACAAAACCGAAGCTTGGGAGAGGGGTTGGAAGAAACTTAAATATCGCTTGATCTTAGAGTTTCCAGCAAACCATTTGCTTGAAACCCCCTAATTTGTCTTTGTTTTATTTTTCTCATTAAAACCCTAGTTTAATCAAACAAGAATTTGCAGAAACAAAAATGGGGATAATTAGCAATGGATTTAAGTTCATACTTGGTACAGGATTTGGGATTTATATTGCTCAGAATTACAATGTTCCAAACATCAGAAAGCTTGCAAATACTGGGATTTTTATGGCTAAACATTTGGAAGAGAATTACAGGAAGCCAAAGAAGAGGGGAGAAGAAGATGAATACTAGTTTCAAGAGAGAAAGTAAGTGAGACAGATGGTTATAGAGAATCAACAACTCAGGTTTTTGTTATTATTCTCAGTTTAATTTTGATTTTAGTTTTGCTGGTTATGGTGAATAGTAGATTCAACTCAAAAATTATTATTAAAGGGTATGTATACGAAGCTTCGAATTGCTCCTGACTCTGATTTAATGGAAATTCTGCTATTTTTGAAGTTTTTTTCTTTTATCTCTGTGTGTGTGTGTGTGTGATTGTTTGATTTTATTTCTATTGGAGCTAAATTTAGTAAAATTGAGTTTTAGTACAATTATGGGTGAACAGAAGAAAGCTGATTTTAATTTCAATTGCCAGATGAATATAACGGAAAAGTAAAGTTCAACTAATTTGATTGATGTCACAAGGAAGTGCTCGTATACATGCTCCAATGTCCAATACGACATTACCTTCACCGTTGATTCATGTTAGTGTTGAACACGGGGAAATTTATAAGTACCAAATATCTACTTTTCCTTAAGAGTTGTGCCCCTTGATTCTTGAGCATTTGTTTTGGATCTCTTTTAACCTTAGTATTTTGTACATTGCTTGCTTCAATTTTACTTTCAGCGGGGATCCGCAGACCTCAAATTTCCAGTAACAGCTTTACCAGATCCTCTTCACCCCGTTGTCAAGTCTTAAACGCCATAGATATCTATTTTTTTTTGTTTTTTCAAGAATGTCTTTTAATCTCATGCCCATATGCTGAGGACATTCTAGTCCTTGGACTGTTGCCATGGAGTTCTTAAAACATATTCTGCAAAGTTTTTGCAGCGTAACAAGGTTGTTTGCAAAGGCAAATTTGCATTCTAGAAGTTGTACCTTTATACCCCCGCCCAGGTTTATATATATGGTCAGCTAACCTTGTATACTTTTCAATTTGATCCTTGTGCTTGCAAAAATCTATAACTAGTCTTCAGCATGGTTTTGTGCAATGAAGAACAACATTTCGGTCTTTTGGAGTACCAACATCATACTGAGATTGTCAACAGTGGAAAAGGAGGGTAAGAGAAGCTAAGTTTTTCTTCCGTTTTTTATGTTCTGTTTAAGCATCAAACATGTATATATATGCATGTACAATGAAATATCTGGTATTGCTTCCTTTAACACCGAGCAGGATGACAATGTTGTATTCGTTACTCACCCATCCAGTATAACTTATAATGCTGAGGAATTCACAACTCATTGAAGATTGGAATTTCTGCTAATCCTTGTTAAACCATGTCTCTTCTCTTGATCTCATACAGGGTTTTGATGGAAGGATTAAATGTTTTGTGTGCTAGAGCAGAAGTGACTTAGTCCTTTGCATTGTATATTCCAGCCTTTTCCTATGTTTTTGAAGTGATGTTTGACCGTTGTCAATAGATTGTTTAGTTCATGTGAATTTATGCACAAGTATTGTTGAATTTTGGATCTGTTGAGTGGTTTGAATATCACTGTTTCCGAAAATCAGTTGAATTTTGGTCTGAAGTAGGCCTGTTATAATCGAGACTAGCTGAGAATTAGCTAGGTAATTCGTGTATTCCGGTTTGTCTCATTTTTCCTTTCCGATCTTGGTCATATTTTCTTTTGATCTTATATTTAAATGAGGAGGGATCATTTAAAAATAAGTAAAAAAAAGAAGAACTAACAAGAGTGTAAGATAGAAAAATAATGTGATCTTAGTTTTAGTTTATAGCTATTTTAGGAATTTTTTGTTTGCCCCTATCATTGCTACCATATATTTGTTACCCTGGGCTCAAGCCCAATTGACGTTGTTCTGGGTCCATAAATCTTACTCAACTCGTGTCGTTAACACAAATCCCGTTGTCTCCGAGTTATACACAGACTCGTTTTTTCTTTGTCCTATAAATAAGATGTGTGTGGGTAGAAGAATTAGTATCCTTATTTTGGTTTCTCCTTTTTGAGAATTTAGATGGAGAATCTTCTTCCCGGGGATATCATATGGAAAATTCTTTCTCACGTTCCTCAAGAGTCTACCTTTAAAACATGGAATGAACTTCTCTGTCACAGGAAAGGTGGTCTTGGTCTACTTTTCTCAATTGCATACAACTGGGATTGAAACGTTCAACTTTATTATTGTGATTACGACAAGATTAAATGCAGCAAAGATTCTGGTAATGGTCATGAAGAGAAGATATTTTCGTGCAAAATTCTCTCAAAGATCTAACATCCTGTCATGAATAAACGAGAGCATTACATAGATACCATGGTTGGTTCTTGCAATGGTTTGGTATGTTTCTCTATACCCCATCATGGGATTATTGATCCTGTCTATATTTGTAATCCTTTCACTGGGGAGTATTTTAACCTACCGAGATTAAACTGCCAAAAGGGTCTTATAGTGAGTGGATTTGGGTACCTTAATTCGACGAATTCTTACAAGGTTGTTAGAATTCACTACCCAAATCGATTCTGCTATTTTGAACCACCATCTGTGGCATTTGTCCAGATATATACTATTGGAGGTGGTAGTAGTGGTTGGAGAGACATTGGAGAACTCGACTACTTATTATCCTTTGAGGGTATTTTGGCGAACGGATCACTTCACTGGCTAGATAGCATGGACTGGAAGATTGTTGCTTTTAATTTGGCGGATGAAAAATTTCGATTGCTCCCAACTGTACCACCATGTTTTGATGGTAAGCGCACCTCCAGATATCGACTCAAGTTGTTGGGAGGGAATATATGTGTTATTCATCCAAGAGGTGAGAATGTCGATATATGGTCATTTAAAAATAAGAAGAACAAAACAAATTACCATGCAGAGGATGGGTATCAATCTTGGTATTGGAGTTCGGAGTTCAGTATGCCGTGTTTATTCACCAACAATGACGACTATTATGAGCCGATTGCCCTCACAAAGAGAAATGAAGTATTGCTGTGGTACAACTCCACGACTCTATGCCTTAATGACCCCAGAAGTGGAGTTTTGTATAAAATTATTGCTGGGGACCCTAAACTAGATAACTTCCAAGCAATTCCCCACAGGAACAACTTTGCACATCAGTGGTAAACTTTAAAC
Source organism: Papaver atlanticum (assembly GCA_023531105.1). Lineage (NCBI taxonomy): Eukaryota > Viridiplantae > Streptophyta > Magnoliopsida > Ranunculales > Papaveraceae > Papaver > Papaver atlanticum. The sequence goes on from JAJJMB010017331.1 coordinate 1,714,092, forward strand.
AACTTCTTATATATCCTTACTGAATTAAAATGTGTATCACCAATTATTCTTGATGACGATAAACGAAAGAAAGATTTATACTACTTACAATTGCCATAGCAGTAAAAAGAAAACAAGCAAACAACATATAAAACACGCACATACAACAAATTGAGTAAGCCATTTGTGATCTTTTAGTTGATCCTCCTGCAATTCACTCGAATTTGTCCTGAATTTCCTTCCAACGGCTTATTCCTTCCCATTTTAATCATAGACTTTCCGAAATCATCTGCAAAAGCACCAGTATGAGTACTGTATTTCTTCACTAATGCATCAGTTGATACGCCGTTAAATAAAGCCTGATCTGAATGAAGTAATCCTCTTCTTTTCACCAAATTTTTGAAGTACAATGTATCGAATTTGACAGCCGTGGGATCGAATGGAGCAAGTCTGGTGTCCCGCCAGAAGGAGAACACGTCAATTTTCGATTCCTGGCAAATAACGGGTCGATGTTGGATTCATTGTAAATTCGGTTTTTGAAGTTGTTACATTGAGAAAACCCAATGGCATGTCCTCCAGATAATGCAACTAGGTCTGTCTCATCTAATCCTGCGTTTTGGAAGCTGGTTTTGAGAGCTGGGAGGTCCATGAAGGGAGCTGGCAAGGCATTGTTGGCATCAGTTCGGCTGGCTGTGGTCGAGTCTCTTCGGCCTAGTTCTACCTTCCACGTTTGTCCTCCTAACTGCAGAAGCATGCGCATGAAAACAGCACTAAAATTAGTAACTCTTTTTTGCTTTCCTAATGTAATGTCAAGTTAGCCTTAATCGATGTAGTATCATTTTGGTTCACCTGGACGACAGAGTCGCGAGCAGCAACGGCCAAGATGTCAGCACAAGAGACAACTTGAGCGCCACAGACTTTATCCACCTCTGACTTGATCCTGTCCACCACTTCAAATCCTCTTAAAGAGTTGTTATTGCCAAATGCAGTTTTTTCCCCATGTTGATGTGCTATCAAGAAGAACTGATCCATCACAACCCTTCAAAACGCCAATAATAACAAAGTAAGATTTGTTAGTACTCGCCATTCTTAGTATCAACCTTTAAAAATAAGACATGACCTCTGTTTCTGAAAAAGAGTTGCCATGACTTTTCCAAATTGGCCTATTTTTAGGCCAAAATGAAAAAAATGATGATAACTTCTTTTCTAGAAACAGAAGGAATACAATTTAAACTAACTAATCAATATTCAAGCTTACATTAACAAAACAATCGTGGAAGTGGAGGCGAAGCAAAGAAGCGCCCATTCGGCCCTCACGGTTCACAGCTTCATTCACCACTTTCTTAATTGTTGGAAGGGCTTTTGGGCAAACTTTATGATAAAAAGTAGTTGAGAGTGCGTCTGCGGAAGGTACTGCCACCGATACCAAAACTACCACAATAAGGAGAAAATAAGAGAAACCATTACTACTGAAGAAACTAAGAAGAAAGAGAATTGTAATAGATTTCTGTTTATTGCTGTGTATCTTTCAATTACAGACTTATATTTACATATGGGAAGAACTATCCGATAATAGAAAGATAAGTTTGGTAAGCTAGAAATCAGGAAGGAAATTCTACTAACGGTAAACTAATATATGGAAACAGTGTTATACTAATTAAGATTAATGATATCTTCTGCATATCCTTGATATTCTCCAACACTCCCCCTCAAGTTGGTGTGTAAATATTCATTGAGCCCAACTTGCCTAGTATCTCTCCAAACTTGGCAGTGGAAAGCCCCTTTGTGAATATGTCAGCTAACTGAAGAGCACTTGGAACAAAAGGGGTACAAATAACATTTTTCTTTAAGATTTCTCGAACAAAATGGCAGTCGACTTCAATATGCTTTGTTCTCTCATGAAATCTCTTAACGCCAAAATGGTTGTCACAAAACATTTTTGTTGGATGATGCGAAGCGAAACCCAAATCTCTTAATAGGGCTCGAAGCCAAATAATTTCACATGTCGTTAACGCCATAGCTCGGTATTCAGCTTCTGCACTGGAACGAGCAACAACATTTTGTTTCTTGCTCCTCCATGTTACCAAATTTCCGCCAACAAACGTACAATATCCAGTGGTGGACTTTCGATCAACCGGACATCCATCCCAATCTGCATCTGTGTAAGCGGAAATAGATATCGAACAATGACTATAGACGGAACTATGTCCATTTTTACGCATCCATAAACCTCTTCCTGGGGAGCCTTTCAAGTATTGCAAAATTCTATTGACTGCATTCATATGATTTACTCTAGGTGCATGCATAAACCTACTGACAAGACTAACAGCATAAGAAATATCAGGTCTGGTAATTGTAAGATATATAAGTTTACCTACTAACCTCTGAAATTGTCCTCTATCAGTAAGTAACTCACCTTCTTCGTCAAGCTTTGCTCGACTGTCAATAGGTGTATTTGATGGTTTTATACCCAAATTTCCAGTCTCTTTTAGTAAATCCAATGCATACTTTCGTTGATTTAGAAAAATACCTTTACTTGAGTAGGAAATTTCTATACCAAGAAAGTACTTCAAAGTTCCTAAATCCTTAATGGCAAACTTATTATGTAACAGAGCTTTTAGTTTTGCAATACCAGCATGAGCGTCACCGGTTATCACAATGTCGTCTACATAAGCTAGAACAATAGTAAGACCATACGTACCTCTTTTAACAAACAATGTCGGATCGGCAGAACTTTGTTGAAGGCCATTTAATTCAAGGATAGAACTAAGCTTCGCATACCAAGCTCTTGGTGATTGCTTTAGCCCGTATATCGCTTTCTTTAATTTACAAACGACTCCTACTTTTCCTTCTTCCGGATGCCCAGGTGGAACACTCATATAAAATTCTTCTTCGAGATCCCCATGTAAAAATGCATTTTTTACATCCATTTGATAAAGTTTCCAGTCTTGATTTACTGCCAAAGAAATCAGAACTCTAAATGTGTTCATTTTTGCAACCGGAGCAAATGTTTCCTTATAGTCTTCTCCATACGTTTATGTAAATCCTCTAGCAACAAGCCTTGACTTACGCCGCTCAATGATCCCGTCACTATTGTACTTTATTTTATATACCCAGCGGCAACCAACAACCTTTTTTTCCGGACGGTAGTCGAACAATATCCCAAGTTCCATTCTCATCATGAGCTCGCAAATCGACTTTCATCAATTTATTCCACACGGGAATTGCATTTGCCTCCTTGAAATTCCTTGGCTCATCCTCCCTGGACAAGTCAGTGAGAAAAGTTAAATAAGATTGCAGTAATTCTGGACAGACCGATATTTTGAACCACGCAAATACCAAATTGTTTTTTATCTCACAGTTTTTTTGGTGGGTCCCGATGGGCCCCGCGAAGGATAGCAGGGGTCCCGTCTTTGGTTTGTGTTTTGTGTCTGGCGGTTTTTCCTCACGGTTTTTTCCTTGGTTCGTTAAGAATTTTTGATAAGATTGTGAGACATTATTATATGTTAAGGAATCTTGAATAGGATATATAGTTGTGGCATGATATGTATAAAAATCGTTGAATTTTTCTGGAGCTTTAATTTCTCTTGTGGATTTTCTTGGATTTTGTTCCCTAACTTGAGTGGCTGTAGTAGTCTCCACATATGTTGGAGTTAAAGTTCCAACAGAAGTTGGTGATGTTGTTTCTGTAGCTTCAATAGTGGCACCAGGTGACATGGATGGAATGGGACATGGGTTAACAGATGGTAGTGGAGTTTGAACTTCATTATTTGCTGGTGATGTAGCCTGATCAGTAGTAGGGACGTCTGCACATGTGGACGGAGCTGGTACTTCATGTTCAGTGCTCATTGTTTCTCCAGGTTCAGTACTTGTAGTTCCTCCATCCACAACAGGGAAAATTGTCTCTGAATTTACCGTCGGCATAGTTGTCTTTGTAGTTATCGACTCTTTAGTCGTCATTGGTATAAGTGGTACTAAATCCCACGAAGACTCCCCCTCGGATCGATTCCCTTGATTATCTTCAAGTTGAAAATAAGGATAAGATTCATCAAACCGAACGTCTCTGGAGATAAAAAAAATTGCGAGCCGCCACATTGTAGCATACATATCCCTTCTTAGTTGAGGAATATCCAAAAAATACGCATTTCATAGAACGCGCATCTAATTTATCTCTTTGAGTTGCCTGCAAATGAACATAACAAATATACCCAAACACCCGCAAATGTGACAAGTCAATTTTGCGATTTTTTAAAACTTCTAATGGAGACTTAAAATCAAGAACTCGTGTAGGGAGTCGATTAATTAAATATGTAGCAGCTAAAACACCATGGGACCAATATTTCTTTGGAACATTCATTTGAAACATTATAGCTCGAGTTGTTTCTAAGAAATGCCGGTTTTTTCTTTTGGCAACTCCGTTTTGTTGAGGTGTTCCTACACAACTTGTTTGATGTATAATGCCATGGTCACTAAGATATTTCGGCAAGAGACCCTTGCAATATTCATTTCCATTATCAGTTCTAAAATTTTTAACCACTGCGTCAAATTGGTTAGTTAACATGTTTTGAAAAACTTGGAAAGTAGAAAAAACATCAGCTTTTGATTTTAATAGATATATCCAAGTACTACGAGAATAATCATCAATAAATATAACGAAATACTTATAACCATAATATGATTCACTAGGTGAAGACCATAAATCAGAATGAATAAGTTCAAAAGACTTAGCCGACACGGAAAAAGAATTATTAAATGGCAATCTAGTTTGCTTAGAAAATTGGCAGACATCACATACATCGGTCTTAATAGAATTAGAAGGAAAAAGGTGTGTTAAAACACGATCTGATGGATGCCCAAGACGCTTATGCATAATATGATTTTGAATCAAATAGTAGGATTGAATAAGTAAAGCCAGTTACAATATATTCCCTCACCAATCGTCTTCTTGGTTTTTCGATCCTGAAATACAACATAAGTAGGTAAGAAAATAACATCACAATTTAAAGATCTTGTAATTTTTCCGACCGTTAGCAATTGAACCGGAAAAGACGGAACAACAAGAACATCAGAAGCCGAACTTTCAGAAAAGAAATTAATTTTTCCACTCCCTAGCACAGGCACAGTTGAACCATTAGCTATAGAAACGTCATGTTTCCCGGTTTTTGGAACAAAATCATACACATCACTTGAATTATTAGCCATGTGATCAGTGGCTCCTGAATCAATTATCCAAGAATTAATTTTAGACATTAAAGAAACAAGGTAAGCATGAAAATTACCTGATGTATAGGTAGAAGATGAAGGACCAGAATCAGAATGAGCAGACTTACTCAATTGTTGCAACAAAAGTTTCGCCAAATCATTTATTGAAAGTGAAGCGTCATCTACAGCGGCATGATCTTTTCTATTTTTATCGTAATGATTCTTAAGGTGAGGATGTAAAATCCAACAACGTTCGATGGTATGCCCAGTTCTCTTGCAATGATCACAATAAAAAATCTTTTTGTTCTTAGTTTTATAGTTTTGCTTACCTCTGTCTATACCAGAAAAACCCGATCTGTCTCGGCAACAAAAGCACTTGTTTCGCTCCTTTCAGAAATATTTCTTGAATCAGTATTCATTGATTTCTTACGAGTTTCTTCTCGCTGAATCGTAGTACAAACACTAGAAAATAAACCCAGATCTAATCAATTTAATAGGGAAAATCAATAGATTTTTACAATCTTCCCCGTCCAATACCCGTCATAGTGATATGAAAACTCAAAAGAAAATATCAACCAATTATTCCTAGTCCAACCTAAACTCAGATTGGATAATTTTCATCGATGCTTCCTTTAAGAAAGAGGATTTGTCGATGGGATATGCTTTTATTCTATATTCAGCAGATGAAGAGACTTTCATGCACTTATCTGCGGGTTCGGAGTAGGCTACGTTAGCTTTCCATCAGAAGCAAAATCTTTTTTAAAGGAAGTTATGTGGTTAAAAGAAAATATTTTATCAAGCGTTTTCATAGTAACGGACTGCAAAGCGTTGGCAGACAATATAAACAAGGTAAGCACAGATTCTTCGTGGACAGCGGAAAACACTTTGCAAAGCGAAAGTGAAATATATTAAGAGGAAGAATGACTCAGCAGCGGACTACATTTCCAAGGAAGCAAGGATTAAAAAACTCCAGCACATGTCAAATAATCTGCACCAAAAAGTTCACAAAGCTAGCATAGATTCTAATGTTTTTGATAAAAATGATTTTGTAAATCTTTTGTACTATATTTGCTAGTTAATATATGATTTTTTCCCATCAAAAAATAAATAAAATCTGTTGCAAGATAAAGCTTCATAACCGGAATAGATTGTGCCCGAATAATTGGTATAATTAATAATTGGGCTATTTTGCGTTTCCTCCCCTCCCAAGATAGCTGTTGAGGGGTGATTTTTGGTTTTGGTTCTACAAGTCCTAGCCACAACACATCCAATTCCCAAGAGGACAGAGAAAAGAGAAATAGAGAGAGAAGACCCCATTCTATTATACTACATACCTCCTTATATAGACTTTTCAAAAGCCCTTCCTTTTGTGATATCATGCCACATGTCCTAAACCTCCTTAATTACTACTTATGTCATTCCTTCTCTAATGCAACCTCCTTCTTTCCTATTAATTCCTCCCTTGTCCTTTCCATCTTATGGATACTTTCTTAGTGGACTTGGGCTTTATTCCCCAAGTCCCCGGGTTTCATGTTGGGTTTACCTCCCTTTTCGGGGCACACTAGCCCGGTTAAGGGGTAGTATTTTTCATGTATCAACATTACTCCCCTGACTATTGGGTTAATTGTCAAATAACCCGATAGTCATATTACATTCCATTCTAGCGCCCCTTGTGCTGTCTTCTCGAGTCGAGTCCCCCGTTCGCAAGTTTGAGGAATTTATGAAATGAGAATAGTTTTTTGCAAGAAATTTTCATCATGCGCGCGAGTGTTTGGATAGGCATTTTCCAAGAATTTTTGCATGAAATGACTGAACATTTTCTAAGACCTTTGGATTGTATTACCAACACAATTTGAGGGTCTCAGTGCGAGAGTGATGAAGACATGGCGTAGACTTTACTTAGCCCTACTCTTTTATTTTATTTTCTCTAACTGTTCCGCGTGGTTGGGGATGTCTTTAGCTTATATCCCGTCTTACCTTCGGAACGAACAGGCCCGCCTGTTGGTGTTAAGAGAGGAAGTGGGTATGTTATGGACCCCCACTGATTCGTCATGATAAAGCGCGTAAGGAATATGATGAACATGAAGACACTCTTTCATTATCGCGTGGGGCACAAGTTGTTAGCGCATATCGTGCCTCGATGAGGGGGAATGGGGCATGTGGTTAAACGCGCCTATTCCCACTTTTTTTGTGGAGGATGGGCTAGGGTGTGCCTATTCCCATCTTTTTTTTGTAGAGGATAGGCTAGGGCGTGTGGTTAAACGCGCCTATTCCCCCCTTTTTTGTGTGGAGGATGGGCTAGGGTGTGCCTATTCCCACCTTGTTTTTTGTAGAGGATGGGTTAGGGTGTGCCTGTTTTCTTCGTGATTATGTCTGGGTAGGCAAAACACGCCTTCGAGGGGTGAACCCCTTGTAATGGAGGTAAGTCCATATGCTTCGCCCCCTCCTTTTTCTTTCCTTTTCCAAGGTAGGCAAACGCACTCCCCTCTTTTCTGTAGCCGATCGGATACGCAGAACAGCCCGTCGCCTTTTTTTGTACATTTGTGGCCGATCTGTCTAAACTTATGTTATTTGTTGATCGAAGTTAAATTTATCCATAAGTTAATAAGATATTAATTAACCGGTTAATTAATATCTCGCTTAATTAATAAATTTTGGTGGTCCCAACAACATTAGTTTATAGAGTTTCTCCTGTATATGAGTTCGAACTGGAATCGACAAACTATTTGGCTTCTAGAATAACTAGTTTTGCATTGTCAGCCTAACCTTTTTTTTTTTCAATCTTTTCACAACTCAGACATGTAACATTTTCCTTTGTTCAGAATTTGTTGATTTGTGTCTATCAAATCTTATTTAAGTTTAAGCTGGTCATTATATCAATGTAAGTTAATGAAGTCAAGATCTCAACAAACAAAGGCGCAGTGCTTAATAATCAGTCATAAAAAGTTAAAAAAAAATTAGGCATCAGACACTAGTACTATGTGACTAGGTGTACATAAGAGAATCCTTGGTGATACTCTGATTCGTTTTGTAATGCATCTCGCTTGTCTTTCTGATTGGCTAGGGTGATTTTCTGATTGGACTTCCTTGAACATGAAACTGTTATTTGATGTTTCCGTTTGGGTTATATGGTGTTGCGTACAAAGTTATACAGTTTGCTTGATTGACTGGTGTGCATTTAACAGTTAAAAGCAAATTTGGTTTCCCGAGGACAAAAACAAAAGCTTGAACGGCTACTCCCCTTGGTTATTGCAGTTCTGGAATGATTAGGAGTTATCCTTGACCAGTGGCAGCGTGGATGGCTTACCTGGTAATTACCTCCTAGTCTGAACAATCTGCACTCTCATGATGACGAACATTATTTTTATATATTGGTGTAATTGATTTTAACCCAGAAATCATCATGTATTTGCTTTTCATTCAAATTTGATGAAAAGTGATAGGCCACCATGGACTAGCTCACCCCTACTGATTCAACACCAACACGATTAACCAAGGAACATCGTTAGAAGAATAGCATCCCCTTGTACTTCAGGACATGCATGGTATTTGTTTCGGGTATTAATTTCCTTCTTCAGTGCACTGGTGTGGTGTAAGTCCTTATGGGAAAGGGATGGATACTACCACAATCAAGTACCAATTTTTTTTTAACTCATCCAAAATTATTTTCCTATTCATTACCTAATTTATTACGGAAACACGCATAAAAGAATACTCTCAGATGCCTCTCCAGTGGATCGAAAGGTTCACTTTGTCTATGATATAAATCTGTCCTAGTATCCAGGCAGCATTTGTTGCTACTGACAAGTGACGGGTTTTTCATCCATACCAAACAGACAGTAAGATTTGCTTACTGAGTATAGATACTCTCTCTGTTGTGATGACATGTAAAATTTGTTTCTTCTCGTGCAGGACATATACTGTTTGGATGAAGATACTGTAGCTCACTTTACGATGCTGCACTATTTAAAGCAGTTGCTGTATTCTCTAGTTGTAAGTTAAGCCATTCATAGTTCCTCTTTTGCATTTTTCGATCTTTGAGAAAATGTTATATCTTGTAAATACTTCATGCATTGAACACCAGGTTTTGCAGGGTTTTATAATTTATTTGAATGAATCTTGTTTCTTTATCATCAAATTACATGATAGGTTATACTAGTTTCTACAGTCTATATATACTGTTACGATGCCGCATTCACGCCTGCAAGTGAGGGTCATCCTCTCACACGAAGCATATCTTGGCAGACCCTAACTCGGAGGAAGAATCCCTCACGGAAAGTGTTGTGATGGTGGTGTTGGATTCGTCTACTAGGCTTATCTCTCTGTTCAACTTCTGGTGGGCCGTTTCTTACCTCCACGTCAGTAGTTCAGGTTTGTTTTTCTCCTTTCTAGGTCATCTACTTGATGGCATTTTGACATATAAGTTTCATTTACCTAGAGTAAAAACTTGATGCTTGAACAATTGCACCCTTTTTTTTTAAACCTTTCTTCCCTTTCTCTTGTTACATTGTCAGACCAACTTGTTCTTGACTTAATCAGCATGTATTTGCATGACTCGCATAGCTATGGTCAAAAGAATTGTCCCAAGAATAATTTCCTACGCTAGTCATCCACACTTGAAAATAGGCACATCAATAACAAGATTTTTGAAACTTTTCATGGCCCATTGAAAGATGAGAGGATTATCATCGGAGAATGGAAAACTGTTGAATAATCTAAGTTTTGGGTCCATTAGCATGGTATAAGAAAGATAAAAATGTGTAGTTTTGGTATGATACCAGGAAAATGTTGGGCAAAATTATCCGTCACAAAAGGAAGCCACCAAATGAAGCATCATATTAGATGGTTCAACAGGTTTTAACACCCTTCATTAGTAGCCTTATTTGTATGAGGTAATTCCAGCTTCCCAAAAGTTCACAACCTGTTGGCTATCATTTGTGATAACCTTATACCTTCGTCGAAGAATTTCACCGGAAGATCCATGAGAGAGTATTTGTAAGCTTTGACAACCAAAAGCCAAGCATCATACTCTTTCATGGATCTGTCTGTCTGCAGCATCCTTGGAGTTGAACTTGTTATCCTTTTCATTACTACATACTAGAGTTGCTATTCGTTGATAAGCCAAACCCCATATAGACTGTATTCTTCCAACAATCAAGTGCTCTGTGTTTCTTTTGCAGATATCATGAGTCTCTTTCCGGAGAACAGATGAGGGAGAAATTGAGAAAAAGCCTTGGCATTAGTAGCTTATGGTAATTTTGACAGTGCTTTTTGTGGTCTCTTAGCAAAGGACCAAAACTTTCCTGCTCATTAAATCAAAAATTATCAAAAAAATAAAATAATAATAATAATTGAGAGCTGAGTATTCGTTCTATCCACTATTTCTGAAGTCGATGCTTGAGTCTGAGACGAATTAACAATACTACCACACTGGAAAAGTATTGAGAAAAGGATTATAGCTTTGAGTTTGGAAATGGTTTCGAGAGCGCTGGTACATACCAATAAGGATTATGTAGAGTGTGCTGGCTGGTATTACAATGAAGCATACATGGGGACTGGAATTTCTCAACAGAGAGTATTGTTTGTCTATGTCCTACGAACAATGCCGGAGGCAAGGGAAATAGGTACCCGTGGATGAGAAAAGTTCAATCAAATATGAACTGAACCTGTAGCTCGAGACCATTTCGTGTTTCAGCTCTAAATCCAAATGATTGACATCTACAATTCACACTCTTTCAGGAACTCGGTTATAAAGGTGGCCTTCTGTAACGTCTTTATTAGATGTGAAAGTCTTCCACGAGATTCCAATTGGTTTAATTTGGGGCTGGTCATATGCGAACGGCCAATAGCTATGTTGCGAGAAATGTTCCAGTAAATAATCCAAATTTTCGATAAAATGGTAGAATGTAAAATAACATGCAGCAAATTATTACTCCCTCCATTACACTTTACTTGATGTTTTAGGGTTTATTTTGTGTTCCAAAATAGATGAGAGTTTTAGTATTTTCTCAAAATTCTCTCTGATTTACCCTTGCTTTGGAATCACACCGGAGAATAAATTCTCATCGTAATCAACACATAAACAATTACTCCAATTTTTAAATATTTCTATAAAAATTTGGTACATCCCAAGTAAATTATAATGGGATTGGTAACTTTCCCTAGAATCTAGAAACTAAAAACTAGGTCATTTAATTTTTTGTAAGGTATTAATATGGGTAGAATTGGAAAAATTTAACTCTCTATAATGTTCCTTAATCTGCGTGAAAAACTATACAACATCTAGTAAAATGGAACAGAGAGAGTATTTGCTTCAACTACTCATCAAAAGATACAGAAGATCGAGATATGAGATAAAACAGAAATAAATACATTTGAAAACTTGCGACGCACGTTTTTTTCTTTTTTTGAGCAAACAAAGAACAATTCATTTAGAAGTAAATCCAAGTACAACACTTGTGAACACAGAAGTTACGGTGGTGAACATCGTGTCCACAACCAAAGTTCGCATTGGTTAAAATACGACCATAGGTATATCAATGGTGCAAAAAACACCGGTGTCAATGGAAACTCTGAGCCTTCGGGCTCGTCATCGTTTCTGTTTAGATGCAGAACATAACTAATCAAGATAAATAAAAAGCATAAGTACATAAAGTAAATGACACATTGATTTACGTGGTTTAGCACTAAGGCCTACGTTCACGGGAGTGTTGGTTTTCACTATGGATCATATGAGGTTACAATTGAAAGTCAAGTGACTTTGAGTAGGGAACGAAGGTAGGGTAAGAAGATAAACTCATACTTTATTACAATATCTTTTCCTAACTATAGTTCTCTCTCTCCTAGAATTTTGGTCCCCCCTCTCTTTCTTAGTCGAGCTGGGTATTTATAGGGATCTTGTGTGGGGTCCACGCCTTTGACCCTTCTAGGACTTATCTTCTTGGTAAATGTGCCGGTGCCGATGAGGGTCTTCGTGATTGCCCGATCCTTCTAACGGTCATGTGCTGCGACGATGACCTGCCTCCCTTTGCTCCACAGGATGCTTGACACGGGCCCTATGTTTGTAGCATTAAATGTGGGTGGTTGGGACAGACCGCATGCGCCAGACAGCTGCCCCTGCAGCTGTCACCTCTTTGTCAGTGGCATTCATCCTCTCCGTCCATTTTGGATCTATCTTAGGATGGGGGAAAGTACACTTCGGGTCTTCTATGGTGCTTCTCGGGTCCTCGTTCATCAGGTAGCCCCATGCCTTGGCATCGTTGGATTTATTTGGTGATGTCGACGTGGCGAAGGATGATAGCATGATTCCTTTTGTGTGACACACGTGTAATTCTTCTTCCACGTGGCTGACTGTGGGATTATGTGTATACAATTTTCCCATTTTCTTTCTAAGTTTGAATTTGGTCAAAGTTTGAAGAAAAATCTCTATTATCTTCCAGCAATAACTTCTCCTATTGTTTGGGCACTTTTCCTACTTCTTTGTAATAATTCCCCCTTAAATTTCGGGGCGGTTTTCCTCCTTTCTCATTAGTTATAAATAAGAGAGAGGGGACGAATGTGATAAAATTTTATTCTCCTTTCTCATATATTCTCTTCTTATTCTCTGTCTTTGTCTTCTCTAACTAGTTTTTGCAGAGAAACTTAAATTTCCTCTTGTCTTCTTGTTCTTTAATCTTACTGGTGATATTCCTTCCTCATATTGACTGTCTTCTGCGCGTTTCTTCGTTGCTGGGAATAATCTTGATCAGTGGTTGTTGATTTCATTGAACTTTTCGCCGGAATTCCACCATTGTTGTAGGTAAGGTATTCTTCACAGTTGTGTTAGTGACTCTGATTGATTTATCTTTATTACTGATGCTTTAGGGTTTTTGTGATGAAGAACATTATATGCGAAAGTATATATACTTGCCCCTGTTCTTTATCACAAAAATCCTGAACTGTCTTTTCGTCAATTTTGGGGGTTATTTCTCTGAGTTTTTATCTAGAATTGTGGTGTTCTTGGGATGAAATATTGATCTTTGATAATTCTTGATGCCCCTGCTAGGTATCCATGGCTGGAGATGAACGCAGATCCAGTCTTTACAGGTCTCCGCCGTTGAGTCCTTATCGCTCGCCACAGGCTAGGACCACTGATACTTCTCCACCGAAGGGTGTGCCACCACGATCCTCTCAACAAGATCTTCGTTCTCCCAAAACATCCTCTTCAACTGGTCCTAGGCCCGGTTCTCAGAGGAGGAGTGATCCGCCAAAGGGTTCTCATTATCCTGTTGGTCGTCCTATCGGCAGGTCTTCTTCACAGCGTTCGGAGGCGTTGGACGCTGAGCCCATTAACACTATCGTCCCCCAATCTTCTCTTTCTCAAAAATCTAAATCTTCGCTCAAGGTAACTTTGTCGAAGAATCCCTCGTCAAAAAACTCTGTACCCAAAGAAACAAATTTGTCGAGGAACATATCGTCGAAGAGGGAGGCTTCGGATATGAACCCTTCATCGGATAAGGCAGCGTCTTCGGCACAAACAGCTCCAGTCCCAAAGAAGAATAAACGTGTTGTCTCCTTTAAACACATTGATCTATAGAAGTTTAAGATTAAGCATGGTCTTGAGTGTTTCGAGGTTCGTTTCTATAATCAGGGCGACGATCTAACTTATGAGATGATAAGCAATTATAAGTATTATTCTCAGCATTTGTTGACGACGGTAGGAGCTTTCGAGGCGGGTTTGATGTTGCCCTTATACAGATCTGGAGATTCGTTTTACTACAATGTATTAGCTCATCGTGAAAGTTCTACTTCTCACACTCATTGTCACTCGGTGGTTCAACTAAGTGGGAATTTCTTGCGAACTCTTCATGAATGTTATCTGCGGAGCAAGGGTAAACCATGATGACGTGTTATCAACCTAACCCTGAGGAAAGAAGTTGGTACACTGCTGAGAATTTTAATGCTTCGTTTGGAGATTATGTGAATGGACGAAATCGAAAACGCTGGAGTGTTGGTCTTCGTACGATGGCTGCCTCCCATGGTGAGATTCGTCTTCTTAGTGAAGTAAGTGATACCAAGCTGAGGTTCGTTCCAGGCACCGAAAATTCTGGCAAACCGCATCTTTTCCCTTTGAAGGAGCGCCTTCGTCGCGATCATGATTACGAGTGGCATGCCACTCCTCTTGAAGTTATCGGTCCTTGGGATCATGGATGGGTTCCTACTTATCAAAGCAGGATTCGTGATGGTACCCCTACCCGTTATGGTAACTTCTTTCCTTGGGCTTTGAATTTTGCTGGCATGAACTTTGACTATAAAGTCGACGCTGAGGACGTCGGTGATGAAGAAGGTTCCGAGGTGGCTCTCCCTTCCAAGGATGCCGCTGCAGTCAAGGTATGAGTTAGTATGTTGTGTTGTATATGTATTTGTCCCCTGAATCATAGGTTGACGTGCATCTTTTGTAGGTGCCGAAGAAGAATAAAATCAGGACTGTTGAATCTTCCACTGTCGAGGTTGAGGAATCTAGGATTCCTGAAGTGACTAGTCCGGTGGGCGATGAGGATGATTCATCTGTTAATGGCGATGATGATGACGAAGTCACCGATGATGAGGAGCGTGCTGAATCCACTCCTGAAAAGAATGAGGATACTGAAGAAGAAGTCATTCCTGAAGGGCAAAGGAATAATAAAGTAACCGATCGTGAAGGTACCCCCTCTCCTGATCAGAGGAACGAAGATATTAATCTTTATGCCAAGATCCCTGAGTTAATCAACATGTCTGAACCGAACCAAGAGTTTTCTTTTGGAAAAATTTATTCTTCCGGCGGTCAGATCGAATTAGGTGCTGCATTGGGCATAGCTTCTGAGTTCTCATTATTGTCCCCTAACGATGATTGGGAGGTAGAAGATGAGGATGATGGGGCGAAAGAAGCAGGGTAAAGAAACTGCCGTTGGGGACACTTCGGTTGGCTTCGTTGGCAGCTTGATGCGTTCTGATGACGATGAGACCTTTGATTGGTTGAAGAAGAAATGTCTCATGAATGTCCCATATCCTTCCCCTGTCATTCCTGATGAGAGGGATTCCGATGCGTTCACTCGTCAGCATATGGAGCTATCTCCTCGTGATCGAGTTACCGAAGTGTGGCAGCGTGGTCTTGACGCTACTCTCCCTTCAAGCTTACTTTCTTCCTTTCCTTCAACTATTTCTGACATGATGGCCATTGCAGACGGTCATCAATATGGTTTCCCTCAGTAAAGAGTTATGGAGGTATTTTAAATAAATTGGAGGTATTACTTAATAACTTCTGTTAATGATACTGACGCCTCGTCCTTTGTAGTTGCTGAACAGCGAGCATTGCAACCATTCCCTGTACCAATTCTTTCGGGCGAAGGCCTTGAAATTGGAAGAGAAGCTTCGTCAAAGGGATGAAGAGCTTCATACTGCTCAGGAATCTATCAAATCCAAGGATAGGGAGATACTGGAGCTTAAGGAGTAATTGAAAAAGGAACAACAGGCTGGTGACACCGAAGGAGGACTTCATCAAGAGGTAGATTCTCTTCGTCAAGAACTCGAGCGGGCCAGTACTGAAGCCTCATCGACGGCTACTTCATCTAAATCTTTGTCCCTTTTCTTTTTCTCCTCTCTTCTTGTGCTTAGTGTTCTTTCTGAGTTTCCCGCACCTGTCTTCATCGGGTGATACCGGAGAATTAGTTTCGCTTCGAAATGAGAGGTCTCGGCAAGCCTCACGTATCAAGCAGTTGGTGTCATAAGTTATTAAAGTAAAAGAGAACTGGAATTCCCGTGCCGATGAACATAATTTATTATCGGCTAAGTATCCTGAGCGATGGGAGCAGATGGTGGCTATGCGGAACTTGATGGACGCAGCCCGTCGTCAATTTGATGGCACTTTGTTGTGGACCCGCCAGAATCTTGGCGAAGCTCACGACGCTGTTTCTCGTCTGGAATCCAGGGTTGTGGATCTAGAAAAGGAACTTCGTGAAGCTCGTTCATCACATGCCCCTGATGTTAGTAATTATACGCAGCGTTTGGTTCGTGAGCGAGATGATTCTAGGGCCGAAGCTCATGCTCTTAGTCTTGCTTTGACTGCTTCTCGTGCTGATGTTGCCCGTCTGGTTGAATCCATAAAGGATCTTGGAGTAAATATGTATAGACTTACGAAATGGATTGAGGGGATCACCAACAAAATCAATCATCTTCGTCATTTGGACTCTATGAAGCAGGTAGAGTTAGATAATTGTCAATTCAATCTGGAAAACTGTCATCAGGATTATAAGAAACTTTCTAGCGAATATGACTTTCTTAATGAAGCTCGGGATGCCGAAAGTATACGTTCGTTTAATCGGGAGTAATGGTTCGTTTTCTTTATATGATGAACTGTTTTATTTTTGCAGAACTCGAGGGAAAACTTCGCCTTGCAGATGAGAAATTTGAAAAAGCTCAATCTGAATTAGTCCATCAGCAGGGTCGAACCCACTACTTTGAGGGGTTGGATGGAAGTCTTGATGCAGTGTCGAAGGAGGCTGCCAAAGAGATAGAGCGTTTGAGGTCGCTGCTGACAACTTCAGATAAGAAGCTTACAACATTTACCTTTGTGGCCCGTAAGCAATTGGCTAAGGAAGTGAACAAGACCATTATCAAGATCGAGTCAGACCTCAAGAAAGAAGGCATCGTTAAGAAGTGGAAGTGTCGTCCTTTGCCAGAGCCTTTCAAATCCGCCCCTGATCCGTCATATGGTGGCAGCGTTCCCTTTTCTCAGAAGGAGCAACTTGTTGTTCAAGCCGATCTCTCGGGGGAGAAGTAAATCTTTGTGCTGGGTGGAGATTTGATAGTTGCTGATTACGTTGCCCCGGGTTATCTTTTTTGTTTATTTTGTTTTGCCATGCATGTAATCACTTCTTATGAAATTGATCTTCAGTTCTTTTGGAAATTTTCAATCTTGATTTTCCTGCAGCATTATTCTTACATGTTTTAAGTAACTTAAAAAATGATTAAAAATAAAGGATCTCGAGAGTGTTGTGCTATAACTAAGGAATTTACCTTCGTTATTTATTTTGGACCTGTCACCTCGTAGGATAATCCTGGGCCAGAGGATTACCTAACGGTGGGAGTTAGTGCAGCGTTATCGGATATGCGGTGCGCTATGTACATTATTTACATGCACCCATGCCGCCGAACACTACCTTGTCTTTGTTTGGGTATCTCTTTCTACCGGAATCCTTCCCCAAGGTCGTACACTCGTAGACGCGGATAGGGGAGTCCTAAGAGAATTGCATATAATAGCTTTCCCCAATATAAGTGCAAGTAAGGGACCATTGTTGAACACTATGGTGACCAAAAAATCTTGTTTGATTCATATGGTGAGGTCTGCTATTCCTCATCCAGAGATAGAAACATGTCAAGCGGGTGCGCTGTCTTCTTCTCCTGGTACTCTTCACACAGGTGCAGAACAGTGTTGCTTCACAGATAGTATGGCTTGAGGTATTTTGCATTCCAAGGGTGCCTTAAAATTTCTCCTTTTAGGTTACGCAGGTAGTACGATCCCCTCCCTGCGATATCGTGTATGACAAATGGCCCTCCCCATGTTGGTGCTAATTTACCCCATTTCTTTTCTCGCTGATATTGCGGTATGGTACGTAGCACATACTGTCCTTCCACAAAATTTCTAAGTTTAACCTTTTTATTGTACTCCCTTGCCAATTTACGCTGATAATTTTCCATCATCTGTAACGCTGCTTCCCTTATTTCTTCTAGATCATCGAGCCTTTCTAGCATCATGTCTGAGGTGAGGTTCTTCTCCCATGCTTCGGTCTTTGTAGTAGTCATGATGATCTCTGTCGGGATGACTGCTTCGGCTCCGTAAGTGAGAAGGTATGGAGATTCACCAGTTGATGATCTCCTTGTGGTTCGGTATGACCACAGTGCATTGTGTAATTGTTCACACCATCGGCCTTTGTATTCATCCAGCGATTTCTTGAGGATAAGAGCGAGGGTCTTATTTGTGGCTTCGGCTTGACCATTTCTATGAGGATATATGGGAGTGGATTTGTTTTTCCTGATCTTGAATGTGTCGAACAACATGTCAATATTCTTTCCTTGTAGTTGTTTTCCATTGTCGGAGACAATTTCTGCGGGAATACCGAACCTGCAAATGATGTTTTGAAAGATGAACGTGAATACATCTACGTCTCTGATTCTGGCCAGGGCCTTGGCTTCTACCCATTTGCTGAAGTAATCAGTGGCTACTATCAAGAATCGTCTCTTTCCTGTTCCTTCGATCAGTGGTCCGACGATATCAACTCCCCATTTTGAAAACGACCATGGTCTTCCCAATGAATTTAACTCTGTTGCTGGAGCATGAATTCTTTTGGCGAACCTTTGACATTCTTCGCATCTTTTGGACATCTTGGCAGCGTCTTGTATCATCTGTGGCCAGTAGTATCCTTGCATTTTAGCTTTGTCCGCCAATGATCTCATCCCGCTGTGGTTTCCTGCGTCTCCATAGTGGATGTCTTTTAAGATACGATGCCCCTCCTCTCGAGATAGACAGCGTAAGAGAGGTTTGAGGAAAGATTTCTTATACAAGACTCCGTCACGAAGCTCGTATCTTCCTGCCTTCGATTGAACTTTTCGGGCTTGCTTCACATCTATGGGCAGCATCACTTCTTCGAGAAAGAGATGAACTTCGTCTCTCCAGTCTTCTTCGTTGTTGAAGTCTTCGTTTTCGTTCGCTCTTATTAGGATATCATCTTCGACGAAATCTTCGGCTATATCTTCTCCTGCATCGTCTTCAGCAATATCCTCTCCTACATCGTCTTCACGATTTGTTGTAGCGAGGATTTTCCGTGGGGAGATCTAAGGTTCGTATACCCTGGCTATTTTAATGACCTTAACGTTCTCGTCTTTCAGCATTGATGATATGTAAGCTAAGGCATCGGCGTGCCTGTTATCTTTCCTGCACAGATGTCGGAACTTAATGTTATGTATTTGTGATGCTAGCATTTGGACCAGGTCCATGTACGCCGATAGAATCTCGTCATAAGTGTTATATTCCAATTCTATTTGTCGGATGACTAGCTGTGAATCGCTTGTTAAGCGTACGTCGGTTATCCCTATCTCCATTATCAAACGAAGGGCATGTACTATGGATTCGTATTCCATAATGTTGTTGGTGTGTCCCTATCCCTGGTGGGGGTGGTGATCACGATCCCTATGCCTGCACCTTCCCTATTCTTGGACCCGTCGACGAAAACTTCCCATCTTTTTTTGCTTGAGGGTTCGAGTACATCAGTCGGATCTTTCCCATCTTCTTCCACTCCTGGTATGTCCTTCACTTCTTCGCCATTATCCAGAGGTAAGTCGTCTAGAAAATCCGCCAAGACTTGTGACTTTTGGGCAGTTTGGATCTCGTGAATGATGTTAAATTGTTCCAGTTGTGTATTCCACTTTGCTATTCTCCCTACTTTTCCAGTGTTTTTAAGAACAGCTTCGAGCGGTGCTTTACATGGGACACGAACATAGTGATTCAGGAAATAAGTTCTCAGTTTCTGCATTGCCCAGACCTATGCTAGTATTAGTTGCTTAATCTTGGTGTAGTTTCTTTCTGCTGCATTGAGAGTCTTACTGACATAATAGATCGGTTGCTCGACCTTCGTGTTGGTCTTAACTAGTACAACACTGACTTCATCTTTGGTTGATGCTATATAAAGGGTTAATACTTCGTCGGGATCAGGTTTCTGGAGGATCCGGATCGTTGCCAGATATTCTTTAATCTTTTGGAAGGCTTCTTCACACTCGGCGGTCCATGCGAACTTAGTACCTTTCTTGAGGATGTTGAAGAAATGTTTACATTTGTCCGATGACCTAGCAGTGAATCTTCCTAGTGCCGCTATGGAGCCATTGAGTTTCTGGACCTCTTTCAGGTTTCTTGGGGACGGCATTTCTACGATAGCCTGGATCTTAGCGGGATCGACTTCGATGCCCCTCTTCGTTACTAGATATCCGAGGAACTTCCCTGATGTGACGCCAAAAGTGCATTTTTACGGGTTTACTTTCATGTTATATTTTCTTATTGCACCGAAGATATCTCTCAAGTCCTGAAGATGATCCTTGTGCAATTTTCTTTTGACTAGCATATCATCGACATAAAATTCTAAAGTTTTCCCGATCCATGGCTTGAAGATAGCATCGACCATCTTATGGTATGTTACCCCTGCATTCCTTAGTCCGAAGGGCATTCGGGTGTAGCAGTAGAGGCCGTGCGGGGTGAAGAATGTTGTGTGTTGTTTTTCTTCTTCTGCCAGGGCTATCTGGTTTTAACCAGAGTATCCATCCATGAACGATAACTCTTCGTGTCCCTCCACAGCTTCCACCAATTGATCGATGCTTGGGAGCGGGTAGCTATCCTTCGGGAAGGCTTTATTGAGGTTGGTGAAGTCGATGCATATCCTTACCCCGCCGTTCTTCTTTGGTACGATGACCATGTCCGAGATCCAGGTGGGGTACCTTACCTCCCTTATGAATCCTGCCTCTATTAGCTTGTGAAGCTCTTTGTCAACTGCTTGATGATATTCTGGTGCTACCTTGCGTAATTTCTGCCTGAAGGGGTTAGTTCCCGGTTTTATCCGAAGTTCGTGTTATATTATCTTTGGATCAATCCCTGGCATGTCTCCTAGCTTCCACGAGAAGATGACCGCATATTCTTTGAGTAGTTCTATCAGTGCCCTATCTCGATCCTTATCCATCAGAGTCCCTATCTTAATCATCTTTGGGTCCTCTTCCGCTCCTATGTTTATTTCTTTGGTAGGTTCAACAGACGTGAATGTAGTCTTTGGTTCCCCTAAAAGAGGAATGTTCCTTAATTGATATTTGGTGGGTTCTTCAGCTTCCTTAGTTCCTGAGACGCCGACTTAGGTTGCTAGAACGGCGCTGCCCTTCGTAAGGCTTTTCCCTGAAATCTCTTCAAGATACAGACCGATCGCCTTGTCTTTAGCCGCTGCTTTGTTTTTTCCCCTTCGGGCTTTGCGTTGCTCGTCTTGTTCACTGTTGAGTTGATTTTGTAGATCCTGACATTCTCGTGCGGTGACTTGATCGTCCTTGATTTCCATTACCCCTTCGGGTGTTGGGAACCTAAGGTATTGGTGATATGTTACTGCTACTCCTTTGAGTTTGTGCATCCATCTTCGTCCAATGATGGCGTTGTAGGGGGATAGTGCGTCCACTACACTGAATCGAGTGCTGACATTCATCGGTCCTGTTTTGACTTCTAAAACGATGTCTCCTAACGGCTTCGTTGAGGCACCATTAAACCCATAGATGGTGTAGTAAGAAGACATCAGCTGCTCATCGTTCCGTTTCATTCGTTTGAACGTATCGTAAAATGGGACGTTGACTGAGCTTCCTCCATCAATCAGAACCTTCTTTATGTTGCATCCTGATACCGTTAGCATGAGCACCAAAGGATCATTGTGATCCCCCATGTCCTCTTCGACATCTTCGGCATCAAATGTCATCGACGCATTCATCCATTGCTCGTGTTCATCAACTTCGACTCCATCGATCTTGTATAGCTCGCAGTAGTCCTCAAATTGCTTTCTCAACCTCTTTTCTACTTGGTCGGTCAGTGAGGGGCCGTTGGGTTCTGAACAGGAAATAATGTTGATCGTTCGGTTGTTCTCGGGCAGTTGGACTTGTTTGCTTCGTTGGGTCCTATCTTCAGTTTCTGCTTTTTGAACATATTGCTTGAGGTCTCTGGCATCAATCAGTTTCTGGATCATTATCTTGAGATTCTTACACTTCTCTGTTTTGTATCCATTGAAGCAATGGTATTCACAGTAGTCTCTTGATTTTTCAGTCTTTGGTGGTTGCTTTTCCTTGGACCATGGCCATTCGAGATTGGTTCGGTCTTTGATCTCCCCCAAGATACGAACATAGCCGGTGTTAAGCTTCGTGTAAACTTGATCTTCGAACTTCTGATCATTACGTCTGCGATCATCTCTACGTCCTCTCTTATCTTTGTTGGATTGTTCGGTCGAATTGGCTCTTTTTGACCCGCTGGCTTGTTCCACGGAATTTGTACGATGATTCTTCTGCATCTGTGCCCTGGGATTATCCCGTTGAATTTTTTCCAGCCTGGCGTGCTTCTCAATGATCACCCGAAGGTCTCTTTCGACAGTGGGGTTGCTTCCATGAATCTCAACGAACAAAGGGCTCATCCTGTACAGTCCCCACTTGTAACAATTGATGCTAACTATTGGGTCTACATTCCCTATAGCTTGGAAAATCTTGTGCCACCTGTCCGTGTACTCTCTGATTGTCTCCTTGAATACGACCGCCAGTGAAAAGAGTTTGTCCATCCCTGCGTTGACAGTCTTGTTGTACATGTAGGTTTCCAAGAATATCTCTGTGAGCTGATTGTAGGAATCGATGGAATTAGGTGGGAGATTATCGAACCAGGATAATGCAGATCCTTTCAAGCATGAGGGAAAGTATCTGCAAAGGACTACGTCATCTCTATCCCATCGGGCCAAAGTTCGGTTGTAGTACCGAAGGTGAGATGCAGGATCGCTGGATCCGTCGTAATATTCGAATGCTGAGATGTGACATTTTTGGGGGATGAGGGCTCTTGCCAAATGAGCTGTCAGCGGAGTCATAACAGCCTCTCTCATCACTTCCTCTAATCTCCCCCCTCCTTGCCTCGTCTTCAATTGCTTGATTTCCGCCACCATCTCGGCACGAAGATCCTCCATCGCGCGGTAATGCTCGTCTTTCACAGTTGATCATCCCGATCTTCTGGTGTTATTGTCGTAATAATCTGAATCTTTGGGCACGTAATCGGGGTCAGATAACCTGTTTCCTATGGCTGCGCGTCGTTTTAGGGGCTCGGGATTTTGGATGTTGCCTATCACCATCCTTCGATCTTGATTTGGCAACGGCGCTTTAGAGTTTTCCTCATTGTGCTGATTTGCTACTTCGGTGCTTTGGGCGATCCTATCCTTGAGCTCTTGGTTCTCTCGAGCAAGCAGCGCTACAGCATCCGCATATACCTTTTGATTCCTTTTCAACTCTTCGAGCTCGGCTATTAGCTCGATGGAATGGTTCGATCCCTGGTTCGGATTTCCTATCGGCGCCTGCCCCTCAGCGACGACGGTATGATCTTCATCTACCGTATGAATTAGAGGGACTGGTGGATCTATAGGTAGAACCTGGAGTTCTAGTGGATGAGGCGCTAGTTGGTTTGTTGTCATCAGAGGCTGAGCAATCGGCAGGGGTTGGTTCTGTAAGGGCTAGTTGTGTTCATTAGTATGTGGCATCCCATAGATGGGTTGCTGCACCATTGAGTTTCTCATTCCCTCTCGTTGTTCATGAGCACGGGTGGTTGCTGCTGCTTTAGCGGCATCGGCTTTGGCTGCTGCTGCTTTGAGTGCTGCCGCTACTATCATGCTTGCATCCAGTGGCATGGTGCATTCTGCAACATCCTGTCTTTTACTAGCCGCTTTCAGCTTCTCACCCTTTTGCTTGCTTCGTGTTACAACTGGTGTGGTCCTTGGCGTTTCTTTCGACGATACCTTGGTTTTTCCTGCATCCTTTGCTTTTTCCATCTTTGTCTTCTTTTTTGCAAAAATGAAATGTCGGCAAAGGAAATATCCACATGGGTTCTGTTAGTAAAGGCAACGTAAGAGAAGACGTAGTTAGGCAAAGGCCAAATCTTAACCACTGTAAGGATTCGCTGCAGTGATGGGCATTTTGAAATGGAAGGTACAGATCCGGAAATTTCTTCAAAAGAAAACATAGGTCTGAAAATAGATCCAAGGATTTTTCAAAAGAAAACATAGAGCTGAAGATAAGTCCAAAGATATTTCCGAGAAAAGAATAGATCCAAGGGTTTTTGCAAATGGGAAATACGGATCCAAAGATTTTCACTAAGGAAATACGGATCCGAGGATTTTTCGAAGACAAATCTAATTTTTTCTCTCGAAAAGATAGATCCATGGGCTCTTGTAAGCGAAGGTGTGGATCGAAAAGCATCATTTTTGCATTGTCACCCAAAGTTTGTATTAAAAAACAGTGTTGAGTGACTAAACGAAATCACAGTGAAAGATAAATCTTTTACCGGGACATAAAGTCCCTGTTTCTAGCGCAAGATTGTGAACACATAAGTTACAGTGGTGAACATCGTGTCCACAACCAAAGTTCGCGTTGGTTAAAATACGACCGTAGGTATATCAATGGTACAAAAAACACTGGTGTCAAAAGAAACTCTGAGCCTTCAGGCTCGTCATCGTTTCTGTTTATAAATGATGCAGAACATAACTAATCAAGATAAATAGAAAGCATAAGTACGTAAAGTAAATGACACATTGATTTACGTGGTTTAGCACTAAGGCCTACGTCCACTGGGGTGTTGGTTTTCACTATGGATCATATGAGGTTACAATTGAAAGTCAAGTGACTTTGAGTAGGTTACAATTGGAAGTCAAGTGACTTTGAGTAGGGAACGAAGGTTGGGTAAGAAGATAAACTCATACTTACTATTACAATATCTCTTCCTAACTATAGTTCTCTCTCTCCTAGAATTTTGGTCCCCCCTCACTTTCTTAGTCGAGCTGGGTATTTATAGGGATCTTGTGTGGGGTCCACACCTCTGACCCTTCTGGGACTTATCTTCTTGGTAAATGTGCCGGTGCCGATGAGGGTCTTCGTGATTGCCCGATCCTTCTAACGGTCATGTGCTGCGACGATGACCTACCTCCCTTTGCTCCGCAGGATGCTTGACATGTGCCCTATGTTTGTAGCATTAAATGTGGGTTGTTAGGACAGGCCGTATGCGCCTAACAGCTGCCCCTGCAGTTGTCACCTCTTTGTCAGTGGAATTCATCCTCTCCGTCCATTTTGGATCTATCTTGGGATGGGGAAAATACACTTCGGGTCTTCTATGGTGCTTCTCGGGTCCTCGTTCATCAGGTAGCCCCATGCTTTGGCACCGTTGGATTTATTTGGTGATGTCGACGTGGCGAAGGATGATAGCATGATTCCTTCAGTGTGACACACGTGTAATTCTTCTTCCACGTGGCTGACTGTGGGATTATGTGTATACAACACTCTTACATTAATTAAAAGATCCGGGGAATTCCCACCAAACTTGATACCTACTAATAGTTCTAGCTGTTTTGACAAGCTTATCAGCTGCTGCCTGGTTATGAACCCTTCTTTGAAATTGAACAACACAACTAGAAAGAGATTTTAACACTCTGACATTCATTTAACAAACTCTTATCTTCCCATTAACCTCATTCAGATTACAATGACAACCTTTAGCTATTACGACACACATGTAATTCAACAGTACTGCCAGAGTATTAAAAAAGGCTTCCCCAGTTTTGTACTATGACTGAGCATCGCCCCAAGTAATATTGAGCTCGCCCCATTTTTTACGAGGAACACCCAACGCTTTCCAGACTGCAGGGGAGGCATCGACGATATTATTACGGCATGGTGGTTGATAACCATGCTCCTCGTCACAACCCATGGCCGAGTCACATTCATCAACCACCTTAGCTACCACACTCCGTCCATTGCCTTTTATGGTTATTTTGCGCAGACATCGTTTTCCATTTTTAAACCACCCAGTTGATAACGCTACAACTGGAGAATTATTTGAATGAAATTTACCATCACATGCTGATGCCCCTCCACCATCTCCACCTTCCTGAAAATCATTTAACGTCAAGACAGCTCGTCGGTCCGTGGGTGAACACTTATACGTTGTGTAAGATTTTCCTGGTTTACAACAGTCAGCATCGAAGTCTGTATTGCATTCACCTGGTGGAGGTTTTACACCTATGAGCTTTCCACTAGGTTTACATGTTTGAGCTTCGACTCCCCTAGAAAGCAAAATCGCCGTAAGGAGAACTAGTACTAAAAGTACATTGAATGATAAAAATGAGTTCATATTCTCTCTTTTCCTTCTTGCTTACTTGAATATTTGATGTGTAAAAGTTTGAACGGCTATGGGGCTATTTATAAATGCGGATCGCCTAGTTACTAGTTGAGACAATTTTTTAATATGGTTAACTTGGTTTAATGTCTTTTGGTTGCTGTTCTTTTTTTTTTCTTTTCCTGAAGCAAGTTGGTAAGTTGCTTGTTAATGTGGATTGATTGCACGTTGTGTCATTACAATGACACAAGTTGGAGGCGTGGAACAGATTTGATTCATGTATCGATGATCATTTTTTATGGATAATTATTAAGGGATTTCCACTGTATACCCATAAATTCTAATGATACCGCTTTATTTATCCTGACCTTTTTTGGGGCGACCCCGAAGAATTAGGGGAGACTAATAAAATAAAATAGGGTCACCCAAACTTATAACGAAGCCACCCCTTATCTATATTTTTTCGAAATGGCAAGTATGCCCTCCATTATCGGTAGTTAAGTTGACAATCAGGAGAAATTTGTTATATAGAGGAAATTCCATTTTCACATGATTGAGAACAATCCAGAATCGGTAGATAATAGAGTACAATGTCTATCGATTGTAAATTACGTACTGAGCCAAAATATATCTACAGTCGGTACAAAATGATATTTAATTGGCTTCCGATTACAATGTGGCCCCAAAATTGGATTGTACAAAAATCCTTAACTTTTCGAATTCTCTACACAGACATAATCGGTAGTAAGTTTTCGAATTTTCATGATGTTCATTATCTACCGATTGTGGTAGTAGCCCCAAATTCAAAATTTTCAAAAACTAGTGGAATTTCGCATTTCTCCATTTTCACAATCGGTAGTCTGGTGATGTTCATTATCTATCGATTGTGGTAGAGCCCCAAATTCAAAATTTTCAAATACTAGTGGAATTTCACATTTCTCTATTTTCACAATCTGTAGTAGGGTGATGTTCATTATCTACTGATTGTACAATCGGTAGTCTCGTGATGTTCATTATCTACCGATTATGGTAGTAGCCCCAAATTTAAAAAAAATCAAAAACTAGTGGAATTTCGCATTTTTCTATTTTCACAATCGGTAGTCTTGTGATGTTCATTATCTACCGATTGTACAATCGGTTGTTTCGTGATGTTCATTATCTACCGGATCTGGTAGTAGCCCCAAATTCAATTTTTAAAAAACTAGTCGAATTTTGCATTTTTCTATTTTCACAATCGGTAGTTTAGTAATGTTTATTATCTACAGATTGTCCAATCGGTAGTTTCGTGATGTTCATTATCTATCGATTGTGGTAGTATCCCCAAATTCAAAATTTTCAAAAACTAGTTCAATTTTGCATTTCTCTATTTTAACAATCGGTAGTTTCTTGATGTTAATTGCCTACCGATTGTACAATCGGTAGTGTCGTGATGTTCATTATCTAACGATTATGGTAGTCTTCCCATATTCAAAGTTTTCAAAAACCAATGGAATTTTAATTTCTCTATTTTCACAATCGGTAGTTTCGTGATGTTTATTATCTATAGATTGTGATAGTAGCCCCAAATTTAATTTTTTTCGAAACAAAGCAAAGAAGAGATAAACATAGTCATAATCGGTTGAAAAAAACAATACTAAACTACCGCTTATAGATGATCATTTTTTATGGATAATTATTAAGGGTTTTCCACTGTATGCCCCTAAAATTCTAATGTACGGCTTTATTTATCCTTGCATTTTTAGAGGAGACCCCAAAAGAATTAAGGGCGACCAATGAAATAAAATAGGGTCACCCAAACTTAAAACGAAACCACCCCTTATCTCAAATTTTTCAAAATGGCAAATATGCCCTCCATAATCGGTAGTTAAGATGGCAATCGGGAGAAATTTGTTATATAGAGGAAATTCTATTTTCACATGATTGAGAACAATCCAGAATCGGTAGATAATAGAGTACCATGTCTACCGATTGTAAACTACTGAGCCAAAATATATAACAGTCGGTACAAAATGATATTTAATTGGCTTCCGATTACAATGTAGCCCCAAAATTGGATTGTGCCAAAATCCTTAAATTTTCGAATTCTCTACACAAACATAATCGGTGGTAAGTTTTCGAATTTTCATGATGTTCATTATCTACCGATTGTGGTAGTAGCCCCCAAAATTTCCAAAAACTAGTGGAATTTTGCATTTATCTATTTTCACAATCGGTAGTTTGGTGATGTTCATTATCTACCGATTGTACAATTGGTAGTCTCATGATGTTCATTATCTACCGATTGTTGTAGTAGCCCAAAATTCAAAATTTTCAAAAGCTAGTGGAATTTCGCTTTTCTCTATTTTCACAATCGGTAGTCTGGTGATGTTCATTATCTACCGATTGTGAGAGTAGGACCGAATTCAAAATTTTCAAAAACTAGTGGAATTTCGCATTTCTCTATTTTCACAATCAGTAGTCTGGTGATGTTCATTATCTACCGATTGTGGTGTTAGCCCCAAGTTCAAAATTTTCAAAAACTAGTGGAATTTCGCATTTCTCTATTTTCACAATCGGTAGTCTTGTGATGTTCATTATCTGCCGATTGTACAATCGGTAGTTTCGTGATGTTCATTATCTACCGGTTGTGGTAGTAGCCCCAAATTCATATTTTGTAAAAACTAGTTGAACTTTGCATTTTTCTATTTTCACAATCGGTAGTTTAGTAATGTTTATTATCTACCGATTGTACAATCGGTAGTTTCGTGATGTTCATTATCTATCGATTGTGGTAGTGTCCCCAAATTCAAAATTTTCAAAATCTAGTGCAATTTTGCATTTCTCTATTTTAACAATCGGTAGTTCTTGATGTTAATTGCCTACCGAGTGTACAATCGGTAGTTTCATGATGTTCATCATCTAACGATTATGGTAGTCTCCCCATATTCAAAATTTTCAAAATCCAATGGAATTTTGAATTTCTCTATTTTCGCAATCGATAGTTTCGTGATGTTTATAATCTACTGATTGTGATGGTAGCCCCAAATTTAATTTTTTTCGAAACAAAGCAAAGAAGAGAAAAACATAGTCATAATCGATCGGTTGAAAAAAAACAATACTAAACTACCGCTTATAAAAGGGCATATATGTATTTTCTAATCATTAGGACATCCCATAACCACACCTATGGGATGGGAATAAAAAGTCGCCCCTAATTCCTTCGGGGTCGCCCCTAAAAATGCTAGGTTATTTATGTGCCCCTAAAACCAATTTTCCTATCCCATCAACTCTTCTAATTATGTATACCCTAATTCCATGAGATAATTTTCTTCGTCATCGTAACTCTGTGCTTTCGGTTTGTTGAGTCATGAAAGAAAAAATATCTTTTATGAAAATAGTTTCTGAAAAACTTTATTAGACCGATCAAAAAAAAAAGAATCTGCCTTGTCACAGTAATTTAGGAAAATTCATATTTATGATGGAGGTTTAGAATTACCATTTTACAGGACGGGGAACACGTAAATAAATGTCTTCAAAAGAAAAGAAAAAAATTCACCCTAACCAAAAACCAAACTAATTTTTGATCATGGGGGTATATAAAAACAGTGGTTCTGCACATACCGTGTATTTGAACCACACAAAAACCGTATGTATACACAATTAGTGGGTCCTGTCGCCAGGAGAAAGCAGGGGGTCCCATTTTATGGGTTTTGTTGTGTCTAAGGGGTTGTCTGTGTGGTTCAATCACACGGTTCACCAAGAATTTTTGTAATAAAAAACATTCATTATTAATTACTTCAATATACAGTTTCTTACTATTACTTGGTAATAATTTCAATTCAAGGGCCAGTTAACTAATTTGGCAACTTGATTATAGTTGTCCAATTAGAATGTTTAAAAAAAAAAAAAAATCGTGTACACACATCATCATATGCCTAAAATCGATCTTTTGGTTTTCTATGGTGATAATCCTAGAGGATGGGTTCAGAAATGCAATCACTACTTTCAACTTCACAACATCAAAGACGAGACGTAAAAACTGAAGATGATGGTTATGAAAAATGGATGTTGAACCTTCAATCTCTTCAATCTATTATTTCCTGGTATAAATTGACCGAATAAGCTTGTCTCAAATTTGAAAATCCATCTAATGAGAATATTGTTGGCAATTTAATAAATTATCCCATAAAGTAATTCTTGATGATTTCTTCTAGGAGTTTGAGTATGCAAAAGCACTCTTACTTAGTATAAACCATGAATTACTTGAGAGTTATTTTGTCAATAGTTGTATTGGTGGCCTTAGAGCAGTTCCGTTGGAGTGAACAAACTTGAAGTTTGTTCATTTTGTTCACTGCGGCAGTAGACTAAACGCGTGCTTGATGAACAACCTCGCGGGCGAAGTAAACACGCTGGCGTGTTATCCAAAAATGCCAGCGTTTGATGTTTGACCGCCCCTTTATTTTCTCTGTCCAAATCTCGGTTATTATATTTAGGGTTTATTTTTTATTATGTGTTTTATTAGTTAAATAATCAGTGGGACCCAACTCTTATTAGTTTATATTAATAAAATTATGAGTGAGACCCTAAAATGTCAGCTTTGTTCATTTTACCTTGGTTTCCCATTGTGCAAAAACATGTTAGTTCATCCACATGGCTCAAAAAAAAAAAATGATTGCCATAGAAATTGCCCATAAGGAAGACATTCACTTGCAAAAATGAAAGACCAAAACATCCTTGGTCATTAAAAACATCACAAACCCTCCACCAGATCATTCACTAACAATTTTTCATAATCTAGACCATTCACTCCGAACTAATTCCCTCCGAAACCTATGCCGACACAACCATCCATTTTCGAGCCTCCTATCCCATCACCTAGAAATGTAAACACCCCCATTCCTGCCATTAGGAGACTTGCCCTTAATCAAGTTAGACAAAAAAGAGAGAAAGGCCTTTACCATAATTGTGATGAAGGAGTTTACAGACCAGGTCATATTTTTTCAAAGCAACAATTATATATATGGTAGATGATGACTATGACATGGAAATTTTCCTACATGCTCTCACATGACAAATCAGTGGACAAACAACGAGAATCCCAACAATTCTTAAAAGGCATGACAACCAGATGAAAAGACCATCTCACCAGCTGACTATGACATGGAAATTTTCCTCCACGCTCTCACAGGATAAGTCAGTGGAGAAATAATGAGAATCCCAACAATTCTTAAAAAGCATGACATTTTAGCAAACAGAGAGGGTCATCAACTCTGGAGGTTGCTCTGAATTGGTATGGAATATCCAGAGCTACAAATTATATTCCCCGCAGAGACTACTTCCATTCGGTGGTTTAGACACGGTGCTTGGTATTGATTGGCTTAAGCAACTTGGGTGATGTGCTTTTCAACTCTAAATTAAGAATCTCTTTTAAACATAAGGGAAAAAGGACTACCCTTCCTGCCAGTCCATAAAAATGTTCTCTCCTATTAATGTGCGGAAATGCAGTTAAATGCACTTGGATAAAAACGAACTCATATTCATTGCAAGGAGAATTAGTACTAAACGAACCATTTTTAATTGGCAACTGCACATCTTGATGGTGTAATCGATACTCTTCGCAATAATAAAGAAAAAACCAACATGGACGAAGGCCCATTGTTTTAGCCAACTCTTACATATACTGCATATACATTAACAACTTGTGGTCATCGGGGTTGTCGACTCCAAAGTTATTCTTAATTAATTTAATCAATTAGGGTGATTAAGCATTTAAGCTTATAATTATCTAAATGAAGATTTTCGTTAGCTTTCTTGACCAGATTATATTTTAAGGAAAATAAACTCAAAATGCCCCACTTGATTATTTCTTTTCAAACACACAAGTGCTCCTCCATAACTCACTCCCTCACAGCGTGGACTTTTTTCTTTCCACGGGACACCATAAGGAGTCCTTGACTATTTGATATTTACCCAATGCACCTTGTATTAGCCGGCGATCAAATGGATTTTTGTTATAGGAAAAGCCAAATGATTTTGGGGAAAGCTTATGATCGATTAATATTAACTTTGTACCAGTATGGGTGTAGCTAAATTTATAGAAAACCATCTGATCCAATAGTAACATTTCCATCGAATCTTTGATCTTTTTCTTCAAGAGTTTTGATCTAGATTATTGGTTGATTCTACTAATCACGAATTAACTGCGAGATCATATTTTCTCCGTATTTACGATATTTACTTTACGATCAGGGCCGTCTTAGGAGGCAGCTGAGCTAGGCGGTCGCCTAGGGCCCCAAATTGTTGAGGGCCCAAAAAAAAATTGTTTACAAGTAAATTACTAATAGTCAATAAGTGTCACTAAATTATTTTGTCACATTTACAAATATAACAGGCTGTTGTTACAACAGTTTTGTAACAGCTAAAAACAACTCTAAGTGTCTGTTAGTTATATTTTGGGATGTTTTATGCCAAATTAGAAGTATACAACCCGAAATCTAACCTAAAAAGCTGGAAAAAAAAAATCAACGACCTTCGGCCGCCAAGCTAAATCCAAATTATCGCTTTTAGTAGTATGCAAACTTATCTCCAAAATTAAAAAAATTCCAATGTTCTTGACTTAATAACGTATAAAAAGGCCTCAAAATTTAAGTTCACCTAGAGCACTCTGAAACAGTAAGACGGCCCTGTTGACGATTGTGATGTCGTGATGGTTGTCTTCGATAACAGTCTTTCCTTGGGAATGCTTTGCGCATTACATGGTAGTAGAAAATAAATACATGGAGATTAAGAGTGCCCGTGACTATTTTCTATTCCAACTCCCATTGACAATAAGTTCTGTCCCTTAGACCAGAAGTTAGCTTCCCACGACACATTTTGGTTTTCCCACTAACAATATTCGATAATGGGTGAATTAGGCGCAGAACGTTATATGTCATTTTCAATTTATACTGATGGCCTAGTTACTGATTGAGATAAAAAAAACTTTTATCATGGTTGACTTGGTTTAATGTTTGTTGGTTGCATGTCTTTTTTCCCGCAATGGTTCAACGTTGACGCTGGATTATTCTGGGGCTAAATCCCGAGTGAAACAGCCCCGAGGCCCACCAAAAAAAATGGGGGTGGTTATTGCTTACCAGGGGTCCCAAAGTGTTTGTCGAACGATGTTTTGGGGACTACCCCAAATAGATGGGGACTACTTTGTTATATGAATGTCCACCCTAAATTTTAAGGGGTTTTCTACAAGATTAGGGAAGACTAATTTGCCCTTATCCTAATTAAAGTTATAACTAATCCTAATAACCCACTAATTTAACCACTACCCACTAATCTAACCCCTAAATTAAAACCTAAAATCAGTTTCAAATCCCTTATTTTTTCTTTTATTCTTCTTCTTCATCTTCCTCTTCCTCTTCTTCTTCTTCTCATCTTCTTCGTATACATCGTCGATTCGAAAAAAATTCATCGTCGATTAATCAATTTTTATAAACAATGCGTTCTAAGCAGACACCAAGAATTCCAGGATTGAGTCCGGGTCTGGCTAATATAGCGAATCTCCCAAATCAATTTGAAGTTGATAAACAACTTCAAGCAAAGTTGGGAGACGAAGTCAAGCATCCAACATCAACCAACAAGTCTGATTCGATTAAAATGAAAATTCGCAGGTAATTTCCTTCATACCCATTCCTTTGAATCGTTTTTTGTTGAAGAAACCGATTAGAAATCATCAAAAACCATTGAAAATGGTCGTTACAGTATAGATTTCGGCTAGGAGAAATTTTGAAAACCCTAGATTTTGGTAATCGAACTTTCAATATGAAGAACAGTTCGGCCAATTAGAAATTTTTAGGTAACCGAACTATGTAGTTCGGTAAGCTCGCAAAAAAAAAAAAAGTAACCGAACTCCTTCTTTATATGAAAATTTTGAGTTCGGTTTAGTCGATAAATTTATATAGGTAACCGAACTTTGATAAAATATAGTTCGGTTACTTCGCAGTTTATATGTGGTAACCAAACTTTGATCTATCAACACCAAACTTTTAGTTCGGTGACTTCGCAACTTATACCAGATAACCGAACTTTAGTCTGTTAACATTTTTTGTTTGATGTAATCCCATGTTCAATTTATTTGATAAGACAATATTCTGTTTAGCTAATAATGTGGTTTTCATTCATTAGGAACAAAGGAAAAAAAATATAATCCCCACATAGCCGAAGATTTGAGAACTCCCACCCCTCGCGGTAGAATACATTTGGATTTCCGAAACCGTGGTACTAAAAATGCTAAACATGGAGGGGGATCGTTCTAGGAAGTCAATCAAGAGGTGATGGAGAATACAATTGATAATGTTATTGAAGAAGAGAATGATGATGAAGAAGAGCAAGGAAATGAAGAGGTTGAAAAACAAAGAGAACACGTTGAAAATGTAGAGGAAGAAGAACAAGGACCGGGCAAAGAAGGAGAAGGACAAGAGGAAGAGGAGGGAGAGGATGAAGAGGAAGAAGATGAGGAAGAGGATGAAGAGGAGGAAGAGGAAGAAGAGGAGGAAGAGGAAGAAGACCAAGAAATTGTTCCTGTTAAAGAGAAAAAGAAGCCGAAGCCGCCTTGTGATAGATACTCACACATTCCCCCTGATAATTTGTGTTTGCCACCAGTGAACCCAACTTATGGTACTCCAAATGATGGAGTGTTTGGCTACAAACACTCATGGGCTGCGAAGATCTATGCGACAAAAGTATTCTTTAAGTTCATTCTTAACTATTAAAACCTTTTTTTTTTTTTGGGACATGTTTCGTCAAGTATTAATAGTGTTATGTTATTTTCCTAGGATCATAATGATGCAGTTCGTCTTATTATTCGTCAAAAAGCGTCCAAATGGGATCTTTCTTTGGAGTGTGACGAGTTTCAAGCGAAGGTTAAAGAGTGTGTGTTATGGAGAGCTATTGAGTACGTACATGTGGATTTTGACGTTGTTGCCGTATCCGCATTTGTCGAGAGGTATTATCCCGAGACATATACAATGCATCTTCCATTTGGAGAGATGGGAATTACTCCCGATGATTGCTCGAGAATCACCGGCTTACCAGTGGAAGGTAAGTGTCTTCGAGAAGGCTACAACCCCTCGATGCATTATGAATCTCTTGAAGAATTGGCTCTAAAATGTCTAGGATGGGATGCAAGAAAGGATCAATGTGAGTTTCGACGTTCTATGAGGTCCACTAAATGTGGCGATGAGTATAATCCAAGAGAGGTAAATGGAGCCTTGAAGAAGATGTTGAAGAAATTCAAGTTGGTAAAGTTGAAGGAAGCATTTGGAGGGACAAGAAAGAAGGTGGATAAAGGAAAGTTGGTGATGGATCAGGAGACCCTTAGGCATCATGTCACCGCTTATTGGTTATATCAGCTAGGAACCGTTATTTTCCCCGACACTTCTGGAAATAGGGTGGATGCACATTATCTACAGCTTTTAGTTAATCTCGATGAGATTAACAAATACTCTTGGGCCACTGGGGTGCTTGCTTTTATTCTAGGAGAGATGAGCAAAGGGTCGAGGATTAAGACAAATCAAATTATAGGTTACTTAACTCTTATTCAGGTAACTTTCTACATTGTTAGTTAGCAAATTATTCCCCAAAATTTTCTGCTTCCAAATCAATTTTCATGTATGTG
Source organism: Papaver atlanticum (assembly GCA_023531105.1). NCBI lineage: Eukaryota > Viridiplantae > Streptophyta > Magnoliopsida > Ranunculales > Papaveraceae > Papaver > Papaver atlanticum. The sequence goes on from JAJJMB010017331.1 coordinate 1,749,848, forward strand.
GTTAATATTTTCGTATTTTCGCATAGGTTTGGATTTATGACTACTTCCCTTCATTGGGATTGGCTAGGGAAAAGACACCTTATCCCTATGATGAACCTACAGCAGGAAAATGGTTGTTTTTGGATGCACAGAAGAAGTCTAAAGAAGAGCAGTTGAGGGAGAAATTGGATAAACTTACGGTGAACGATGTGGTATTTCACCCATACGCCGTACCCGATGATGTCTCTTTAGATGAAGAAGATCTGAATGGTTTCTCTACCGTCTCGGCTTACTATGGACCAATTTGGTATCCTAATGGCTACGCAATATATAATCTAAGGAGAATACTAAGACAACTTTGTTGTGTCCAAATGGATCCCGACGTGGAGAATGAAAATTTCAATTTGGTGGTTCAAGGAACAAAGAACACCGAGAAATATTTTGTTCCAAAACATGAACCAACTCCTACGGTAGGACATTGGAATGCACTTCGTAACTACTACTTACCTTTAGGTGATTGTGTACCTTGTGATGGAGATGTAAATGCATGTGATGAAGATTATATGGTGTTTTATAAAGAAATTAGTCATCCTTTTGTGATAAATAGAAAACAACAAGCTAAGACTGATAAGGTGAAGGGGAAGGAAAAGGAGAGGGAGGCTAAGAGAGGTCAGAAGGAGATGCCTATTTGTGGAGAAGAAGCAAAAATGTTATGGGATAATGTGGTAAGAAAATGTCTTCTCTTATACTTGTTGTTTGAAAGTATTGAAAATATATTTACTTATGCTTTAAATTAGAATCAGGTGAAGAAGGGTACGAAATTGTTGAAGAAATGGATGGCTAAATTGTTGAAGAAATGGATGGCTAAAATTTTAGATAACCAATATCAAAACCGAAACTACAAGTAATTTGGTTTTAACATGTTATCTAGGAAACAATTGCCTGAAGCAATTTTCCCTAATAGTTTAGCATATCAAAAATCAACTAAGCACCTTAGTTCTTTTGCTAAACCGATTGTACAAGTACAATCGCTTGTTCGATAAGACCAAAATAAAGATCAGAATTAACTTTATTTTTCTCATCAGGCTCTAATTTTTCTCAAAAATAACTTAGACCTTTCACTTTTAAATAAGACAAATACTAGGTTAGTTAACTAGTAATTCTTGTTAAGTCATTCAGTTAGACTTGAATAACCGAAACCTTCACATTTGATAAGTCTAACTAAGATCCGAAAAACTTAGTTTCTCTTATCTGGAAATCACTTGGACTAAACAAATGATCCCGAAACACTTTTGTTAAGCCATAAACAATCCATACAAACCAAATAAATCAACTTGCATAATCATTTATCTTAACCGGAAGCAATTGAAACAAACATAGACATTATAGCACTGTAATTGCACCGAAATTTTGTAAGCCTAAACAATTGATACCAAACAATAACGGAAGATAACAATAGTTTTTCTTAACCGGAAACAATTGATCACAATCAAACATCCATACACAAATAATGGAATAAACATCAATTATACCGAAATTTTGTTAAGCAAAAGAAATAAGGATATGAAATAAAATCATGCTTTTCTTAAATAGGAAAACAATTAACTAACAAGATTGTTACCTCAAATTCCGCATCCTCTTCTCCCCTTAAGATATGTCATTAAGCGCAAGTTCACTTAGAACTCCCCCCCGTTAAAGTTGTCATCCTCTCGCCAAAACAAAAGAACAACAACAAGGACCAACCTTTACCAGAGAAAGGTTGAAAACTGGTTTTAACTATGCAATGCAAAAGTTGAAACCTCGAAACACATATGCTTTTATGCTAAACCAAAAGATTCAACATATTGTGATTTTTTCACATATTGTTTCTACAAGAACCCCTCATGATCCTTTGATAAAGCCTACCAACATGGGCTAGAACTTAATCCCGCTAAATCAAAAAGTCACCCAAACCATAAGGGTTCCAACATTATGAGATCGAATATCAAGGTAATAAAACCTAAAACAAACATCCCATAAACATACATAGCAATAAAATAAAGCATTCAAGCACAGGCTATGTAACCGAAAACTATCACAAGAAATATTATAAAATAATAATTTTATTCATAATAATAAGATAGTTTTATTCATAATAGACTTTACAATTATTGAAAGAAATCAAAAACTGAAGTCTATTTTTCTGGAGATAAGAAGTGAATCTTATTCATCTTTATTATCCTCAGTTTCCATGATCTCATCAAGGTATTCTTCAAATAGTTCTAGGTTGTCAGAATGATAGCTAATCATTTGAAGATCATGAAAGTCTCTATAAGATGCCCAGCAAACAGCATAAAAAGTAATTTCCTTTCGAGCAACAGAGGATAATTCCTTCAGGAGTTCCTTTCTTCATATTAGTTCAAGAACTCCTTCACAAAGACTTGTAGCCCTTACTTCAGAAAGAGAGGGAATGATCTGATATGGGCACAAATCAGAGCATATTTCGAATCTTCCTTTATTAGAGGAATCCAAAACACTTTCCACTTCCTGTATACAGTATTCTCCCACAAATTCGCTGTATGATCTCTTATTCTCAGTGAAAAGGATTATGTGAATTTTTCTAGTTAATAGATCATGAAATCTACAGGAGTATATCAAATAAGATATAACATTCTTTAGGTCCTTCATTATTGAAAACCATGAAGGATTCGAATAAGAAGTGGGTTCTTATAAGATTTTAGCCACTTATAAAAAGAAACTTTTTATTTAAAGATTTTCGGTAATCTTTCTTAAAAGGTAATAACTGAAATTACCCATTTCAAACCAATTTCTATAACAACGGAAAGAAATTTGTTCTTTTATAACAGTGCAATATTTTTGAGTGTTCTTCCTCTTCCATGTCTTGAAATATGATATGTCATCATACTCGAAGAATGGTTCAGAATCTGCTCCTTTTGAAGGATGAGGGACAAACCTTCCCTGTTTAAAATCATTTTTCTTATGCCCCTTTCTAAATGATTTTAATGTATACTGGGTAGACCAGGAATTGGCATAATAGTCCTTTACTCTGTTTGTTAAGAGTCGGGGAACAAGGTTTATTTTTCTCAACTCTCTTGAGACAAAACGGAGAGCATTTTGCATTCTGCGAATCTTGCACATTTTCTGAATATGTTTTTTACTACCACAAGAATAACAACATTTGGTATTATAAGAGTTATAATGTTGGTTGTTACCTGTTTGTGCAGGATTGTTGAAAACTCCTTTGTTTTTCTCTTTTCTTCTTGGCTTCGACTTCTTCCTTTCTTTATGAGCCTTCTTCTTCTGGTTTAAAAGATCATCAATCGTTTGTTTGTCCCTACTAGTTTGTCCACTGGTATGTTGATCATTTTCTTTAGAGAATCCTATGATTTGACAAATTTTATTTCACTGTTAGGAACTACAGTACCACTGTCTTCATATCCTAAACCACGTGTGTCACCATGACTTCTCCCTATTTCCAACAAGGAAGATAAGTTGTTTGAGCTCTCGTTAAGTTTTCTCAGCATAAAGATTTTCTGTTTTAATGAAATATTTTCATCAAGAGTGGAGTTAAGAGTTTCCTCTAAACATTTTATGTTGGAAAGAAGACCATTTTATTTTTCCTTGAAGTACTCTTGTTGAGAGTTCAATTTTACTTTAGAGTCATAAAGCTCATTTTCTAGGAAAAATCTTTTCTCGAGATTTTTCTAGATCTTTTTCACAAGTTTCTACATAATGATGTTCAATATTCATTTTTTCGTAGTCACAAACTTGTTGTGTGATTTCTTCTATTAGCAATTTATGCTCTTCATAAAGATTTTCAAATTTTAAAGTCAAATCTCGTTCTCTTTCAAGTGTTGAAAGAAGTTCATTAGAGCAGAAAAGAAATTGTTTACACAATTCCTTTAGTTCAGAAGTTTTCACACTTGACCTTTCATTAGAAATCTCAAGTATAGAACTCAAGAATGTCTCGTTAGAGATCTCATCAATTGAGAAGTCTGAAATTGAAGAGCAATCTCCTTTTGAGCACATATCTTGTAAAACGTTAACTGAGTCTTTCTTTAGTTTTCGCTCTCGCTTAACTTTACTTTGACCCATATCTTATAGGTTGGATCGCACCAAACACAGATTGTTAGATCTTTTCGTGTTTTCCTGCTCTTATACCAATTGAAAAGACGAGGGTACCCAAATATACATTAATCTAAAACTTTTCCACCTATAAGTCCTTTCTCCGAAAGTGATTGTCTATAGACTGAGTCGAGACAATACAACTAATCGGTTCACACTTCGTGTGATCGTCTATGGATACGAGATCGATATAATACGACAACAAGATAACTTGTGTGATTGACTATGGATACAAGATCGAGACAATTCAACAACGAAGTATGTTTACTTGATAATAGGTTCATACTTAACCAAACTCTAGGGATTGTCTATCAAGTAAAATAGGAATTAAAGTTTGTGTAATTTACTTTAAATTATAATAACAATAATTATAATTGCGGCAAATAAAAGTAAATGACACAGCAAGATTTTGTTAACGAGGAAACCGCAAATGCAGAAAAACCCCAGGACCTAGTCCAGAATTGAATACTCTCAGAATTAAGCCGCTATACAAAATCAAACCAACTTCGTATAGTTGAGACCAAGAAACTAAACCTATAGTTCACCTAGTTTCCTCAGTATCCCTGCGCCTCCAACTTATTAATAAGTCACGCACTTGGAACAATTCCTTTGGTTCGTATTCCAAACAGTAAAGGAACAACAAATATGTTCGGTAACAAATATTTTTAAACAACGTGATTGTAGTCTGACAAAGGTTCTTCCGTGTAACAAATAAACTCCTTTGTCGGGTCCTTAGATCAATCTCTGAACAACTATCGAAGTAATTGTTAGACTATGCAATCAATACTATTAATCACAAAGAAGTGTATTGATGCCGATCTACTCAACTAATCAATCCAATCTATCACAAAGATAAAACGATTATAGTTTGATCCCTTTCCATCCGAAACAAGTATTGTGCACACCAAAGATTATGAACCCAAAAAGTCTTCTTGTCTTCAAATCTTCTTTAATCTTCAATCAGCACCTGCATACAATCAACTTGAATCTCTTGTGATCAATCACACATAGAACGGAGTCTGTTAACGTTGGATTATCACAAGACGTCTTTAGAACTACAAACAGTCTAAAGATCCCCGTCGAAACTTCGATCTAGTTTGAGTGAATCTTATATCAGAAGAGAAGATTCTCAAGCATAAACAAACTAGGTGCAATCAAAGTTCAACAACCGTTAGTCAATCAAATCAATCAAAAACTAATAATAAACCGCAATTATCTAGTTTCCCACCAACGGTACTAATAAAGCTTCTCAATCCCAAAGAAGTCTTTAAACTGAGCGGCCGTAAGAGATTTTGCCTAATTAGGTTACTTTCTTCTCCGAATAGGCGGCTCCACCAGTAACAACACAACTAGGTTGTTTTGCTGGCTCTGAGGATTAGTAACAACACAACTTTAATATTTATAGACAAGGAAGTTCGGACACCAAGGAATTTCCAAAACCGAATATTCTCAAAGATATGCAATAAACACAAAATCGGTTTTCATAATTCCTGGAAATGCACTGTCCAAATATTGACCGAAATCCCAATAAAAAAATATATAATCAGTAAATACACATTACTAATTATTATTTTCTAAAGATATGCATTTAATTGTTGGAGATTAAATAGCATATAAAAACTAAGAAACCTTTAAAAAAAGATTCTCAATTTATTTCGATCCTGGGATTCTCCTTTAGCTATTAAGGAATATCTTTGAACAATTAATGATAAGAGTTACTGTACATGTTCAAAGTATGTCGACATCTTTTACTTTGTAAGTCCTTTTTCATACTTACAATCTTGGAAACGATTTGCCACACTTCCAAACAAGTATAGAATTGGTTCGTCTGAATTCCAAGAACTATGTGATTGATTATCCTATCAAATCACCAATTATGGGTTTCTCGGTTCTTCCAAAACAAGTTCGGTTCTACCTCCATGTGAGTACTATGCATAGTCATGCTAGTTACCAAAATTCGGTTGACTAGGTACTAGGATCGGTTCCCCATAACTTGTGGTAACTACCTGTATTCGGTTGCACATGTCCATAGGATCGGTTCCCCCAAAACTACAAACTTGTTGCACATGTTCATAGGATCGGTTCCCCCATCTACTAAAAACGTTTTGCACCTCTTACAAGGATCGATTCCCTCTTGCAAATTTGTTGCACCTCTTACTAGGATCGGTTCCCCAATGACTAGATAAAAGTTGCTATTTACAAGGCATCAATCATACCATCTTGAGTGATTACTTAAGATTGGTTTCACTAATAAAAGTCATACCAATACATAAGTCAGGCCTTGTGAATAGTTTTACCAAGATACATAAACAAGTTTATGAGCGGTTATACTAAACACACATATTGGTAATTCAAAATAGATTTGCAATGAATAACAATACCAATAAGCCTAGAGATTTCCCTTTCGATTCACAAAACAAGTTTATGAACTTACTTCCTTTAAACGAATGTAAACATTGTTTCCTAGGATGAAATATTCACTCATACCCATACATAATCACAATAGCATTCATATGATCATGTCGACATCTTATATACAAAGTTTAATGGTTAAGCAATAAACCTCGTATTGTATTCCTTAATACTATGTCTAATTAGAGTTTCATACACAATTTCGCAGTTATGTTTTCAATATGCACGACTTGAAAGATACGCTATGGAAAGAAACAGTTCAAGTCAAATATTACTAACCTCAAGAGGAAGGATGATGTTGTCGTTGTAGCTCCATACTTCTTCACATTCTTCAAGTCTTCATGTAATACTTGTAAGTCTCATATCCTAACACTTTCAAGCTAACCTATACGAAGTTGACTCTAGTATGTAATCAAGTGACTCTTTAAATGAGTTTTGATTCAATAAAATATGACAACCAAACTTGACATACCAACGCTTGGTGGGTTCAACCGAGATATGCTCTAACATATTCGGATTTTTTTTTTTATATCTGAAGACAACTTATGATCATCCATTGTTTACAAACTCCATTTTGTGTGTGATTGATCATAAGTGGAATCAAGTTGTTGTGTGTAGGTACAATAGAAGGAAATTAAAGATTTAAAGACAAGAAGATTTTTTCTGATTGGTTTTTGTATCTTGTGATATTTGTGCACACATCTTGATCGACTGGGATCCTACTTAGATTTGATGTATCTTTGATAGATTTGATCATATAGTCGTTTAGATCGGCAACTATCATTTGGTGGTATTCTTCAGTATCCGAATCTGTTGGTTGTGAATCTAGATCTGATTGTTTTAGATTTGGATTGATCTTACCCGACAAAGGAGTTTACTAGTTTAAACGGAAGAGACGTTGTCACAAACTCAATGAATCATTTCTTAAAGATTATTAAAGGAGTTACCTAACAAACAAATTTTCATTCAATGTTTAGAAGACGAACAAAAGGAGTTGGGTGCTTAAGACTTTACATCTGTAAAGCAACTCATGATATTGATTTCTGTCTTGGGATTTACGTGTGTCGACCAAACGGTTGTAGGCGATGGGATACTAAAGGAACTAAGTAGCCATAGGTAGATTACATGGTCTCAACTATACGAAGTTGGATTTGTTCTTTGTATAGCGGCTTCGTTCTAAGAGTATTCAAAACTGGACTAGGTGCCGGAGTTTTTCTGTATTTTCAGTTTCCTCGTTAACAAAATCTTGTTGTGTCATTTACTTTTTCTTTCCGCAATTATAATTGTCTTTATTACAATTAAAAGTAAATACACATGTATGTTAATCCTAATCACTTGATATTGATCTTATAGTAAATCGGTTATGAATTGTAACTATTATCAAATAAATATCTTGAAGTTGTATTATCTCGACTTTGTCAATAGACGATCACTCAAGGACGAAGTATAACACTTATCTTTTGAACTTCGTAAATACGACATCGACATAATCAATGTATTTAGTTACTTGATTATGTGTGGGATATAGGTATGATTTCATCATAGAAAACTATGTATTATTACATTGGTTTAAGGAAGCAGATGTATGAACTTGTTTCATAATTGAAAGGGAAAATCATAAGTGTGTTGGTCCGGTTCTTTATTGAATATCATTTGGATGACCAATACAAGATGGCAAGCTAGAACCAATCTTAACTTATGTTGAGAATTGAGGTATAACCGGTCATAACCTATATTGTGTGACAAGGTGTAATCGGTCCTAACTAGTTTAGGAAAGAATGTGTAACCGGTGTTGATGGTGGATTTTTGACAAAGGTCTTATTCATAAAATCACATCGGGAATTATGTATCTCTGACCATGTCAGAATGCATAAGAGGTTATGTCTTCAGTTTCTGCAAGAGAAATGAATTGCAGTACCATGACCTCCATACATGACAGCAGTATCAAAGCCTCTTGCTTAAGAGCTCTCGATATTCCATGTATCTCATACTAAACAATTTAGTATCCTTTCAGTATGTGCAATGCATTTGAAAGATGTATGGTGTCAGAATTTTCCCAGAATAATATATGATGTTGATCACATCATATTTAAATGCTCCTAGACATATTGCATGCTAGTATAGAGCCACAAATCAATCAAATCCAGTCGTTAGTCTTCCTGGATACCAAATAAATCTTTGTATTTAGTTGCTTGATTATGTGTAAGATACATGTATGATTTCACCCTAGGAATTTTTTTTATATAATATTTATTTAAAGGAAGTACATACATGAACTTGTTTCATAGTCGAAAGGAAATCATGATTGGTCAGGTTCTTTATTGAATATCTTGAATGACCAATATAAGATGACAAGTTAGAACCTATCTTAACTTGTTGAGATTTTAGGTATTTGTAGCATGTTGTGATCGGTCGCAAGTTACTTTGTAAAGCATGGTGTAACCGGTCACAAGCTACATTAGGAAGATAGTTGTAATCGGTCACAAGCAACCTGTTGGAAGCAAGGTGTAACCGATCACAAGCTAATTTGGGAAATTAGTTGTAATCGGTCACAAGTTTCTTTGGGAACCAAGGTGTAACCGATCACAAGCTAACTCGAGAAGTAAGATGTAACAGATCACAAGCTACCTCTAGGAAGAAAGGTGTAACTGGTCACAACCTAGTTTGGGAAGCATGGTATAACCGATAACACCTTACATAGTGATCTTGGTACAACCGATCCCAAGGAGAAAAACCGAGTTTCCACTATTCATATATCTCTTTGTGTGAAGTTTGGAATTAGGGTTTGCTGAGAAACTTCTAGATTTCGACATTATTTGAACATGTACATACCTCTTATCATTAATTGTTCAAAGATATTCCTTGATGCTCAAGTTGATCCCATACCGAAAAAATTAAAAATCATTTAATTATGAGTTTCATAATATATGTTTTAATTACCAGCAATTAAAGCATATCCTCTAGAAAATATTATTAATGTGCTAGACTAATAATGGAAGTTTTCTAAGGGAATTTTCGGAAATATGGTTTGGTAATTAATTAAAAATAGGAAAACCGAAATTAGGTACTTTAATGATAATATCTTGTGAATATTTTCGGTTTTGGAATTTCCTTATTTTCCAAACAACCTTGGTCTATAAATACTTGAGTTTGCATTTGTTGCAAACTATCCTAAGAGCCAGGCAAACTTCATTCTTGTTGTTTCTGTGGGAGTCGTCTATCCGGACAGGAAAGTACCCAAATTAGGCGAAATCTCTTATGAACGCTCGTTTAAATACTTCCGTGGGATCAAGAAGTTCTATGAGTACCGTTGGTGGGAAACTAGATAAATGCATTGTTATTTTAGTTTTCGATTATTGATTTGACTGACTAACGGTTGTTGAAACTCACCTAGTTTGTTTATTCTTGAGAACCTTCTCTTCTGATAATAAGGCTCACTCAAAATAGATCAAAGTATTGACGGGATTTTTAGAACCATTTTCGGATCTAAAGACATCTTGTGATAATCCATTGTTAACATACTCCGTTCTATGTGTGATTAATCACAAGAGGATTCAAGTTTTGTTGTGCAGGTTATTATTGATACAAACGAAGATTTGAAGACGATGAAGTTTTTCTTATTAGTTTTCGTATCTTGTGAATTGTGTGCACAAACCTTGATCGGCTGGGATCCAAATAGAATCGTGTTTATCTTTGATAGACTTGATTGGCTAGTTGCGTGAGATCGACATAACCTTATTGTTACTCTTTGAGTTACATATTGATTGAATTCAAATCTAGAATTTGGTTATTTCGGTAATCAAAGTTTAGGTTGATCTAACCCGATAAAGGAGTTTATTAGTTTAAACGGAAAATCCTTTGTCAACGACTCATAATATCTTATTACCCAGATTGAATAGAGTGGTTACCAAACGGATTTATCATTTACTGTTTGGAATACAATCAAAAGGATTGGTGAAAAGTAAGGATACTATTGAATAAAGTGGTTACCAATCTTCGACACATATGGGATTTAGTCTCTGGTAAGGATACCATTTGGACTACTTGGGTAAAAAGTAACCTTTTTAAAAATCAGGACTATGCATGTTGCTCAAGACTCCTCATGGTGCTAGAGAGGAATTCTAGAGCATAGAGAGCTAGCAAATACCTTTATTGGGGTGGTGCTGGGTGATTGAGCTAATAAATTTTTTATTAATGATTCTTGGCACCCTAGAGGCAAGATGGTGGACTGGATTGAGCCTTCTATTCTTGAGCTTATAGGGGCTAATAATAGCATGGTGGTTGCAGATTTCATATCTAATGGTGAATAAAACTTCCCTGACTTAATGGAAGATGAGGATCAGAATATTATTAATCATATCTCTTCAACTGAATTTAATATCCATGAGAAATATTAATTCATTTGGAAGCCTAGTGCCACAGGTGAGTTCTCCATTAAATCCACTTATCATTTTATTTCTTCTCACAATAGCCATCCTATTTGGAATAGTCTTGTGTGGTTTAAAAGTCATATACCCAGACATTCGGGGGTATAACAACCACACCCAATAATTTGTTTGGCAATCTGTATGGACTAAACTCCAATATAATTCCGATAGCACCAACTTGAAAGTGAGAGCCAATCAAGAAATATATCAAAGCGTTTATATCTGTTTCTCAATACAATTAGCAAATCAAACATATAGAAATCCGCGAGCCTGATTGATATGAGAAATAAATTGGACGGTACAAAAGACCAATGCCCAAGTTTCAATAAGGTTCCATCCAACAAACAAGGTCGGATTTATCAACTGATTGAACAACGCACAACCTGTGATATTTCAATTATATAAAAATATAATGCGGAAAAGAAATAACACAGACACCAAAAATTTTGTTAACGAGGAAATCGCAAATGCAGAAAAAACCCGGGACCTAGTCCAGCTTTGAACACCACACTGTATTAATCCACTACAGACACTAGTCTACTACAAGTTAACTTTGGACTGGAATGTAGTTGATCCCTAACCAAGTCTCACACCGATTAAGGTAAAGTCGCGTTCCTTACGCCTCTAGAACCACGCTGGATTATGCGCACTTGATTCCCTTAGCTGATCTCACCCACAACTAAGAGTTGTTACGACCCGAATTCGAAGACTTATAAGCAAATTTATCTCCCACAGAAAAGTCTATTCTGATAGACAAATTTGTCTCCCACAGAAATACCTATGAAGTTTTGTTCCGTCTTATGATAAATCAAGGTGAACAGGAACCAACTAATAATCCGGTCTTATACTCCCGAAAAGCAGTCTAGAAATATTAGTCACCTCACAATAACTTAACTATACGGGGATAGAAGAAGTTACTGTGGAATCACAAAGTCTGAGACGAAGAACTTTGTGATTACTTTTTATATCTTACCTATCATAGATAAATCTCGAGTGAATCTTAGAGAAGATAAAAATTAATACGATATAACAAGTAAGATCATAATACGCAACTACAGAGAAAATAGTTGGATCTGGCTTCACGAATCCCAATGAAGTCTACAAGTCGTTAACCTAATAATGGTTTTAGAAAAACCTAAGTTAAAGGAGAATCGACTCTAGTTTTAAACTAGGAACACACGTAAGTGTGGGCATTAGGTTTTCCAGTTGTTAGAGTTCTCCCTTATATAGCCTTTCAAATCAGGGTTGCTTACAATCAAAGCTAAGATAGCTTAGTAACAAAGCATTTAATATTCACCGTTAGATGAAATTTTTATTTAAGATTCAAGCTAAGTCTGCTTAGAAATTAAGAAATTAATCTCCACCGTTAGATGGTCTTAGCTTGTTACACACAAATGAAATATACTTATATTTAGATATGGGTAACCGTACCTAAACGTGTATATTGAGTTGGCTCAATAACAGTTAACCTAAGTTAGCCATATGAACACTTTTGTCTTAACCATATTCATCTAACACTTCTAGATCAAATATGATGATGAATCAATCATGAAAGATAATCAAATGAATCTAATTGTGTTTCAAATAGAGTTGTTCAATTTTTCACCATCTCATAGAAATATATATGAACAAATTGAATCGCAATCAGTTTGATTCGTAATCGTATAAAGTACTTATACGATAATCAATTCATGAACATTAATCCACGGTTTGCAAAGATTGCATTCCTTAAATCATAAATGTTTTATTTCACGAGTATGAGAATCATACATGACCAATTCTAGAACTTCACCTCTATGTTCGCCAACCAAGTATGCGAACAGCAGCTCCGGACCTTGGCCTTGTCAATCCGTTCGCAAACTAGGTACGCGAACAACCATCCCGGACCCAACTCAGGTAAACCCGTTCACATACTAGGTACACAAACAAGAGTTCCGGACCTTCTCAGGTAAATCCGTTCGCATACTAGGTCCGAAAACAAGAGTTTCAGACCTGAATCATTACAAAACAGTTCGCATACTAGGTATGCATACCGTGTTGCATCCAGACATGGGTAATTGTTCTAAACTCTCATTTCAATCATTGAAACATCCTTGGAAGATGACAATGGTAATCTCACATATACGATTAGCTTCAAGTAATTTTAAAGTGATCGAATGATCAATACGAAACTTCCCAATCAAACATCAAATCACTGTCTCACACAAATCATATAATATGTTCAAAGTAATTTTCACATGATCATCTTTTGACTTAACATTTAGTTTCCAACAAATAGATTGTTTCCAACTAAACTCGTCAAGAATATAATTAACATAGCTAAAGCAAAAAGCTTCCAACACATATTTCGAGAAATAGATAAGCGAGATAAACTCAGATCGAAATATCAAATGTATATAATGTAAAAGTCTATATAGCTATACGACTTAGTTTCATTTGAAGAGAGAATAGAATAGACTTCTGAGTGATAGATAAGTTTTAGTCTCCACATACCTTTTGTTGATGAAGTTCCTCCAAGCTCCTCAGTAGATCTTCTTTTTCAATTGTTGAACGTCGTGAATTCTAAAGCTCAACTACACATTATATACTAATCCGAGACATAGCTATAAGTTGACAATAAATCAAGTATATAGTTTTGATCAACTAAACTTGACAAACAAGCTTGAGATAGCAATGCTTGCGAGTTCGACCAAGAAGTGCTCTAACAATCTCCCCCTTTGTTAATTTTAGTGACAAAACTATCAATACATATGGATTACAAAAAAAATAAACTCTATAGCTTCTCAACCATCATGCTTGATTTCCTTGGCTCTTCAACATTCCTTGAATTCTTCGTTACTCCAAGTACTATTGCGATTCCAAACGTGTTCAATTCAGCATCATCATCTAAGCCTCTAATTCTTAGGGTACTGCAAATTTCTTCAAAATCCCTAACATGGAAATAAGGGTTTTCATTCTCTTTCCCTAAAAAGATTGGGAGCATCTGTATGGTCCCGGGTTTAAGTTCATAATTGGCTTCTGTGTCAGCTAACCTTATACACGA